>PVKE010042860.1:0-13583 GCA_004027555.1 Craseonycteris thonglongyai
AATATACTTATGCTACATTTCCTGAGCTAAATCTGCAAAAGTCTATACATCTGAAAAGTTTGTAAAACATTTTTGGAAAAATAAGGCATCTTTATTCCAATTAAAAAAATAAAATTTTCACTATTTGAAGATGACATGATATTATACATATAGAAAAACCTAATGGCTTCACCACAACAGCTCTTAGAACAAGTGAATTCACTAAAGTTGCAGGACAGAAAGTCAATATACATTAACCAGAACTCAAGGAAATGGCAAAATCTCAAGTAACCAACAAAAACATTTTGCCAGTTACTTGAGAGTGCCAGTTGCTTGAGTTCTGATTAACAGAGAGTCTACTTACATTTATCTGGCATCTATCAATCTCCATGGCTGCTGGTTAATAGACAGTCTACTGTATAAAAATCTGTTGCATTTCTATACAGTAATAACAAATTATCAGAAAGAGAAATTAAGAAACCAATCCTATTAACAATTACATTGAAAATAATAAAATACTTAGAAATAAATTTAACCAAGGAGGTAAAAGACGTGTATACTGAAAACACAGACACTAATGAAAGAAACTGAAAGGATGCAAATAAATGAAAGATATTCCATGCTCCTGGATTAGAAGCATTGGTATTGTTAACAGGTCCATACTACCCAAAGCAATCTACAGATTCAATGGAATCTTTATTAAAATTCCACTGAGATTTTTCACAAAAATAAAATAAGTAATTCTAAAATTGGAATGGAACCACAAAAGACCCCAATTATCCAAGGCACTCTTAACAATGAAGAACAAAGCTGGAGGTATCATATTCCCTGACTTCAAACTCTATCATAAAGCTATAGTAATCAAAAAAGTATGGCACTTTCATAAAAACACATGTAGACCAATGGAACAGAATAGAGAGCACTTAAATAAAACTAAGCATATATGGTCAACTAATTTATAAGAAAGGAAATAATATATAATGGGAAAAGAAAAAGGGCCGTTTCTTGAATAAATGTGTTGGGAAAACTGAATAACCATATGCAAAGAAATGAAACAGGATCCTAATCATGTATCATACACAAAAATTAATTCAAAATGGATTTAAGATTTCAATATAAAACCTGAAAGCATAAAACTTTTATAAGAAAATATAGACAGCAAGCTCCCTGACATCAGTTTGGCAATAACTTTTTTCATCTTCACTAAAGGCAAAGGCAACAAAAGCAAAAATAAACAAGTGGGACAGTATCAAAATAAAACGTTTTTGCACAACAAAGAAAATTATCAGCAAAATAAAAAGGCAACTTATTGAAGGGGTGAAAGTATTTGCAAATCATATGTTTGACAAGGGGCTAATATGTAAGAAACTCTGCAACTAAACAGCAAAAAACAATCTGAAAAATGGGCAGAAGATATGAATAGACACTTTTCCAAAGAAGACATACCAATGGCCAACAGGTATTCAAAGAGGTGTTCAACATCAGGGAAAAGCAAATCAAAACCACAATAGAATATCATCTCACACCTGTTACAATGGCTATTACCAAAAAGACAAGAAATAACAAGTGTTGGAGAGGATGTGGAGAAAGGGGAAGCCTTGTGCACTGCTGGTGGGAATGTAAATTGGTGCAGCCAGTATGCAGGTTCCTCAAAATATTAAAAATAAAACTACCATATGATTAAGCAATTCCACTTCTGAGTATTTAAAGAAATAAAAAACACTCATTCAAAAAGATATTTGCACCTCCACATTACTGTGGTGTTATTTATAACAGCCAAAAAATGTGGAAACAATCTGAGTGTCCATTTATAGATGAATCTAAAAAGAAAACATACGCTGTCCATAACGTATCCAGCCATGGAACCATTCTCGTTATGCTGACAATGGCTGAATTTTTTCTGGATAGCCCTCATATATATACCAGGGGGTGCCAAAACATGTATACAAATTTTAAGAGATGTTTTCTATGTATTACTTTTGAAGTTGAATTAAATTGCGGTAGCAACGTGCAATACGATGTTCGCTCAAAAGATGGCATTACTCAAATGAATGCTAGCCTCACCGTGCAACAAGCAGGACAGTCCAAGAAAATGGCAGGAACATGGTTGTTTGAGAAATGCAAGACCATTCTGAAGTGGTATTTGAAATTTGAGAATGTGGTGGAAGTACAATGGAGACTTGAGCATGCAACAGAACCTCCAAAATGCCTCACACATTTGCCTTAACACATTTGTGATAAGTTTGAGAAGCGTGGTAAATCAAAATGATACATGCAGAGATACAAGTGGATACCTCGGTCAATGTTGCTCAAGTAGTAGTTTGCCATAATAAGAAGTGTCTGGACACTGATGGTAGCCACTTTGAGTACCTCTTGTGATTGCAGAAGTGAAATGTGACTTGTATTCATCTTTTATCGTTATTTATTTATTTTTTGTTTTGTTTTGACAGAGAGTGAGAGAGAGAGAGAGAGAGAGAGAGAGAGAGAAAGATACAGAGACAGAGGGAGAACTGAACTGGGGGAACTCCCCAGTTCAGCATATGGGTCCGCACTGGCCGGGGCCGGGATTCAATCCTGGGTCTCCTGCGCTGCAAAGTGAGCGCTTAACCCACTGAGCCAGCCCGACTTCCCCATATTCATCTTTTATTATCAGTATATTTATTACAATTTTAATACAGGCTTTTTTTTCTTAAAATGTGTATACATTTCTTTGGCATCCTGTGTGTACGTGTAGATGTTATACATACATTCACACACACACACGCACACACACACACACACACACGCACACTCATAGATAGATAGACAGGATAGATAGACGATAGATAGCTAGAAAATATGATATCTACGTATTACTTGTTCACAGGTTGGACAATCTTGTACAGCATGGTGATTATAGTTAATAAGACTGTATTGCATATTTGAAAGTTGCTGATCTAATCTAAGAGATTAGATCTTAAAAGTTCTCATCACAAGAAAAAAATTATGTAACTACATATGGTGATGATGTTAACCAGACTTATTGTGATCATTTAGCAATATATACAAATATCAAATCAAGTTGTATATCCAGAACTAATATAATATGTCAAGAATACATAATTAACAAAGAAAAATAGAAAAATGAGGTATTCTCAAAAAAATGTTGGCCCCAGTGTGGTTAAGCATCAAAATGTCTGACATAATCCTTAATGGTTGATTCAAAATGTTGTTCATATATTCATATATTCATTCATTCATTCATTCATTTATTCATTCACTTAATATCTACTATGATGTGCCAGGTTTCCTCCAGCTTCTGGTATTTGATGATGGATAAAACACAAAGACAAGATGGAACTCAATATTAATTGGAGGAGGGTGACAAGTAAATAAGCAATTACAATATTCATAAATGCTATGAGATTATTAGCAGAACACAGGTGGGGTATAGGCATCAAACCCAATCTTGGAATTACAGGAAGGTTTCCTAAAGAGATGTCAGCCAAGCTGAGTGCTGAGGTTAGCCAAGTAGGAGTTTATCTGGCAAAGGAAGCAATTAAAATGCCTACTTAGAATTCCATCAGACAGTGATATACAGGAGAAAAAGACAAAGGGGAACTAATATTTATTGACTTTCAGGCACTGTGAAAGTGCTTCATATCTATTAAATAACTGATCTTCACAACCATATGGTAAAGAAGGTGTTATTAACCCCATTTTATTGAGAGGAAAATAAAAGCTGAGGGATGTTAAGTAAGCTGCTCTCAATCATGGGATGAGAAAGTGGCAAGGCCTGGATTCATAACCAGGAACAGGAGAGAGTCCTTCCATCTCTTCAAGGATCACTAAGCTGGAACGTCATGTTCAAAGCAAACTTTGCCTTATTCTTTCCAGTGAGTAAACTTAAATCTTCTTTGAGAGAAATAGAGAGGCATATCCACAAAGTGTACTTTGGTTTTCAATAGACTCCAATGATGACCAGGTGACAGAATGTGCACAGAATGGCACATGGCAGGGCTGAACTTGCAGTTGGGAGTTTCATATTCTGGATCAGTAGGTGCTGGACAATGTACATGAGGTGTATAGCTACATGTGGCTTTTTGCTATTTAGGGTCACTCAGTATTGTCATTCAAACTGACCCACTTTATCTCCAATCACTAAAGTTAGCAGAGATGTCTGCCTCTGTTTCTTTGAAAGGCCACAAGTTAGAACCCATGCATGTAAGTTGGCCTCAGTCTGTAGACTTAGTTTCTTTCTTTACTTATCCATTTGAATATAAAATAAACTTAGTACTGTAGTTCAAACTGTTAAGGAACTCACCTTTTTGACTAAAGAAGCAGAATGAGTTATTTTATTTTTTTATTGTTAAATTTATTGGGGTGACATTAATTGATATCAATTACATGGTTTCCAGGTGTTCAATTCTACATTACATGCTCTATACATGCATTATGTGCTCACCACCCAGAATCAGCTCACTTTCCATCACTGTATGTTTGATTCCCCCTCCCTATTCCTCCCACACCCATTTCTCCCACCCACCCTCACCCCTGACTCTCAGGTAACCACTAAACCATTGATTGTGTCCATGAGTTCTGATTCTTTGTTCTTTTCAGTTTTATATTCCACCTATAAGTGAGGTCGTATGTTTCTTGATTCTTTCATTCTGACTTATTTCGCTTAATAAGATGTTTTCAAGGTCCGTCCATGTTGCCACAAATTGCTGTATTTCATCTTTTCTTATTGTTGAGTAGTATTCCATTGTATAAATGTACCACAACTTCTTTATCCAGTCATCTATCAGAGGACACTTTGGTTCATTCCACAACTGGGCCACAGTGAACAGTGCTGTGATGAACATTGGGGTACATACGTATATCTTTGCAGATTGAGGTTTTCAGGTTTTTTGGATAGATACCCAGGAGAGGGATTGCTGGGTCATATGGCAATTCCATTCCTAGGTTTTTGAGGAATCTCCACACTGCCTTCCACAGTGGTTGTACCAATTTACAATTCCACCAGCAGTGTGTGAGGGTTCCTTTTTGTCCACAGCCTCTCCAGCACTAGTTATTGGTGATTATAGCCACAGAATGAGTTAGTTTATCTTTCCTTTTTTTGGTGTTGATTGCAAAAGGGAACATGTTGTTTGATATAATTTTTACACTTAATTATATTCAAAAGGCTGAGAAGTGATTGATACAATTTTTATATATAGCCCTAGGTATATGGACTACATATCCATATGTAAGTAATATGTGTATACTTTCTATACATTTGGATATATAGCATTGATTAATTTGGGGCTATATGTAAGTAGAGACTGTAGAGTTTTGAGGAGCTCTTTAATCAAGGTTCATACCTGGGATGGGGGCTTATGCAGGAAACATAAAAGGTAAGTTTCTTTTAAAGGCTTGCTTTCAAACAAATTGGTGTTTATATAAATGTTTCCAGCTGGAGTTTATTCATTCATCAAGACGAGTAAGTATTATGAAGAAAAGTAAAGTCAAATGAGGAAAGAGAGACGCCCGCAGGTGATGCCTTTTAGATTGGGTGGTCAGAGAAGGTCTCCCTGAGGAGGGGACTATGAGCCGAGACTTGAATGTTGTGAGGACTTCATGAGGGGGTGATCCAAGTGAAGAAAATTCCAAGCAGAACAATTAGCCAGAGGAAGGGTCTGGAGGTAGAAATGAGCAATGTAGACTCAAGACCAAGAAAGGCAGTGTAGCCAAAAAAGTATAAAAGACGGCGGGAATGTGAGGTGCCGGGAGCGGAGAGAGTAGGTGAGGAAAGACTCGGGGGTGATGGATTATGCAGGGCCCTGAATCCAGGGTAAAGAGTTTTCATTTTATTTTAAAGGGGATGGGAAGCCACTGAGGAGTTCTGAGCAGGGAAGTGCCACAATCTGATTTATATTTTCCAAGCGTCACTCTGGCTGTGGTATGCAAAACTGACCACAGGAGTGCAGGAGCTGATGTAAGGAGACCAGTTTGGAAGCTACAGCAATTGTCCAGGAGACGATGACAGCCACTGAGAAGACAGCAGGGGAGGCGGTGATATATGGCACCATGTGAGACGTGAAGAAGATGGAGTTAAAAGAACTGGCTGATGGACTGGTGATGATGATATTTAGGTTTTTGGCTTGAGTATCTGGGCACATAGTGCCATTAGTTGAGTGAGCTTGGGAGGAAATGGGGAGTAACTAGCTTGGAAGAAAAATCAAAGGTTTAATTTTGGACATGGTAAGTATGAGATATCTATTACATAGCCAAGAAAAGATACTGAGTAGACACTTGGATAGGCAGAAGAAAAATTGTACTCAGGGGAAATATTAGGGCTAGGAGTAAAAACTAGGAGATACCAGAATAGAGATAGTAAATAATGCCATAGTCTCCAATGCGATCTCCAGGGACACACCTGGGGAGTGAATGTAGATAGAAAAGGGACGAGGGATGAGTCCTGAGTTCCAGAGCCCTTGGCCTAGAGCTGGGAAGAGAAAGAGGAGCCAGCAGAGGATATTGAGTATGACTATGCTGTTAGTATAGCAGAAAGAAACCTGGGAGAGAATCTTTTGGGGAGCCAAGAAGAGATGTTTTAATAAGGAGAAAGGGTGTGATCCATTTTGTCAAAAGCTGCTGAAAGACTAAGAACATCAATCTATATAATGAGAAAACTAACAGAAATACTAAACTGAAATTTAGGGGTCTGTAGTTATTTGTGTGGGAAAGAAGGATTATACAAAGTTGTCATTTTACAAATATTAGTCAAACAGGTTTATGATAAAATCCAATCTAAAAACAGTGTGAAAATTACAGAGCAGTTTTTATGTCAACCACAGGCTTATCACACAAATAAAGCAATTAGCTCAAATGCCAACCATTAGTCTCTTTGAAAAGTTACTGATTAGAAGGGATGATGTCTACTAACTCTGAAGACCATTAGCAACTGCTCTGTGGTTGTGTTGAGTCAAAATATGAAGAGTAGGATCATATACTTTCATCAATGGGCTATGTTCTTCTGTCAAAATGTACCATCAGTGGTACATTTGTCAATAACCAACATTTTATAACCAGGAATGCTCTGTGTCCCATTGTCCATGTCAGGACTACTTGCATTTCTTGGCCTTTGTAGTCATTTGCTAACACCAGTGACTTCTGTGTAGAGTACCGTACTACCTCCTTGAATTATCTGAAACATTACAAACCAAGGCTGGCTTTCCCTTATCATACAACACACCCTAAAGGAATTATGCCCACTTAACCGATTTATATTCAAAGAACATTTTTAAGTACTGTAAATCAATAGCAGTATCTGTAAAACATCGTTAGAATATAAAAAGTAGGATACAAAAAAATTATCTCAAATCCAGTCCAAAGGCAACTGTATTAAATTATCCATTGCTCAGATCCTCTCCAGCTATGCCAATAATCCATAGGTCTATCATACAGGTGACTACTTTATGTAATCAGCATTGAAAGTGGTGAGGACTAGGCACATAGTAGACATTCAAAAAAAAGTTGTGTTGTTTTAGAATGAAGATATGCTTATGAAATTAAAAAAATGTACTACTACTCCTTCTCTTAAAAGTCTTGACAAGTACCAAAGTGAGTAAGACAGTCTCAATAAATAGTGATTGAGTTTATCAGTTTTTAAAAGTCCTTTAGCAACCTAAACTTAGGCAATTTGATTTTCTTGTCACTGCTTTTCCTATACTATCAAAAATGATGCTTTCTTTACTATTTCAAACTCATCATCAAATTGCTAAAAATCGAAAATTCAATTTGCCACATTACTGCTAATTTGAATAATGGCTGAATAAAAGACAGGAAACGCTGAAGCAGCAATGATTTCTAAAACATTTTGCACTTTCCTCCTCCATCCCCGTAAAGTAAAGCTCGGATGCTACGCACAATTACACAAGAAAATCAAGAAAGCCATTACATTCAGCATTTTGTCATGATCATTGTTACCATGGCAAAAAGTGGGCTTAGTTTAGCACAGCTGCTACGGGCGAGGTCTGCTGGCCTTTTCTAAGGCTGAGTAACAATATAATGCCAAATTCTGTGGCCTGTCTGTCAGTTTTTTCTTTTCCCCAGGATAAGACTATTGTCCACAGATGCTATTGTCTCATTCCTTAATGATCTGGGCCAATGTCATCTTATTATTGTATTCTTACTCTTGGCCAGTGACCAAGGAATATAGTTAATCTAGGAAGGTTACCCCTTGACCCACCACCCCGTTCTAAAGGAAGAAATGTGTAGTGTGAGAACAAGGGAGTTCAATAGTATAAAAAACCAGTTTTAACAGTTGTACTGTATCAGTTATGCTGCAGTTGAGCATATGGGGTTTGCACAGGTTGGGGCTGGGAATTGAACCCTGGACCTCACGATGGTGAGGCAAGCACTCAATAGTTCAACATTTGTACTGTAAATAGTCATAGAGTTATGTTGGAAATAGCACAGGTTAGCAAGCGAGGACAAATGCAAGCTCAGGCTGAGTAGTTGTACAGCACATTATTTCTTCTCTATGAGAATCAATTTAGCTGTCTGTAAAATGGGGATAAAGGTAACTTCTTTGTGAGGATTAACTGAGAAAAGGTGCAGGCCTAGGTACATGGTGGGTAATCAATAATACGGCATTAATAATGTGGCAATAACATAGTCCCTTCCTTCTAAATCACCCTTTTCTTAATCGCTGAGAATTCCATGCCTTGGGAATATTGACTGAAGTTGGTAGGTAAACTGTTTTCCACTGTTGGAAAGTATTATAAATGGTTTTGATCTTTTATTATTGTTTGGATATTCTCCTTAGAGAGCTGAGGATAAAATACTCTTTAAGGTCTAACAGTAATCATAAATTTCACATCAAAAGGATAAAAGTCAGTGTCAATAGCATAATAGGCACCACGTCTTATAATTCATATTTTAAGTGACACCAATATTATCACTATAAAATGGAAAATGGCGCATATACTAATTTTGAACTTATGCAGAGACTTTTAGTTTTAAAAAATGAAGCAACATTATGAAAGCAGAGAAGTTGAAATTATGTGAAATGAATACATTAATCAAGCCTCTGTATTTACTAGAAACAAAGGCTACTAGCATTTTTTACCAGCTAAACAAAATATTTTTTTTAATGAGATTTCAGCTGAGTATCGTTTATCTTAAGAGAAAAATAATGGGACCTTACCTATTCCAGTAGCTCCAGAACTGGTCATGCAGGTAGGCGTGGTGGCTACATTCATCACCAAATGAGGCTTTGCTTTCAATCCAGTGAATTATGTGCCCTTCTACAGCTAAGGGACAAAGCATTACTAATACAGAGCAATGGGGAGGGAAGATTGAAAATTCTGAACTCTGTGCAGGCCTCTATATGCTTCATATTAATGAGCAGAGCCTTAGCCCCGACCGTTGTCTATGGATGTAATTATAAAACAACACATCGTATAGGTTTGTTATAAGGAACATTTATGCTCCCATCACATCCCTTTCAATATTTTCATCATCTTCAAAGGTCCCTCTCCTATCCTGAGACTGTTCAAGTTGACAAGTAATGTGAAAACAATGTAAAGGGAGCCGGGCTTTTCCACAGAATTGTGTTTTAAAAATGAAATATTTAGAGAAATGACTAGAAAATAGCAACCAAAATGTCTTCAGAAGACATGTTTATTTCTCAGATATATGGGAAACATTTTAAGGCATAGATTTCTTTTGAACCTATTATTTTTTGCTATTTTAAAATAGTCTTTTCCAACAATTCCACCCATTTAGATACAATATTATAAAGCTCATCTACTCTGGTAACATTGGCTAGCATTAACAAAAAATTTTAAATAACCTATGGAGAAAACACATCGCTTTTCTCTATAAACAAATGCGTAACAGAGTTCAAGGACTTACCAACTGGTACTTGTAAAATGAAGTCTGGTGTTTTGTCGTAACCCTTCGCACGGAGCTGGTCTTCATCTACAGGAAGAACAAATACTATTACTTATGACAGTATTCCATTAACAAGACAGCAATATAATTGCTTTTCTTTCTTAAAAATGTATAAAAATTACTAATGCAGTCATACATATCTTTATTATGTATGCAATGCTGTGTCAGAATAAATGAACTTTCTCAGCAAACCTGAAGCATCAATATAAGATTGCCTCTTTGTCCCTTCTAAATTTCTATGTCTTTATTATAAACTTCATTAATTCAAGCTGTCATATGCTACCTTTTTTTATAACTGAAAATACTCAAAATAATGAAATGTACTATGAAATATACTTATGGATTAAAAGCAAAAGCTTCATTACCATGAATATTACTAACGTTATCAGTCAATATGGACAACTTACATTAAGGCACATGCACAACGGCTTTTACAAATATAAAACAAACATTTCATTAAAGCAATTTGGAAAGTTTAGTTTCTAATAGTGAAACTTCCTATATACAAGAACACAAGAAAGGGACAAGGACAAAATCACCACAGACTTAATTATCCTGCTTAAATCCTTGGGTTTGCTATTGTTTCTGGCATTTACCAGAGTTGTACCACTAACAATATGTAATTCTATAAAGCAAAATGACTGAGATTTTTCTCTAAATCTGCTCGATTTCTCAATCCTGTGTAAATGTTAATTATCCATTCAGAAGGAAAAGAGGTTAGAAAACAGAGAGCTTGACAAAGTTGGAAACAACTAGCTAGGTGCTTGGCTTAAAAAAAATAATCTTTCGATATTTTCTAAATGCTGTCCTTGACTTCTAATGGCATTACAATGGGATTTCTGAAATGAGGAATTCTCCATTAGATTTTGGAGTGACCTGGTCATTCAATTCCAGACATGGCTTTCTGTCTTCACCCAACCTCAACTAATGGCCCAACCAAGTAACAAGGAAGGCTGTGTGGTCTCTTAACACCTACTGGGCTGTTGACATTGTCGTGCATCCCATTCGCCTTCCTGCATCACCTTTGATTAAAATTAATGGTCCATTCCCAGTGTTGGGTAGCTTATTTCCAATCCATTTGTCAGCCCAAGACAGTGGTTTCATGGCCAATGTTCAGAAACTCTGTTTGAGAATGCTCTTGTGTACATCTTGAAAGGTCAGCATTTTAAACATAAATAACCTTTTAATGACAAGACATATTTCTAAACCAGATAGTTGTTAAATTTTATTAAAACTTGATATCCTTAACTACCTAGATTTTGAAGGACTGATACCAGAATCCAGACCAATCACTTATCTTTGAAATTAAAAAAAACAACAACAAATTAACTATTGAGATAAGAAAATATAAATTAAAGTAACCTTCCTGAAAAAAACAAAAGAATTTGGAAAACTGGACTGCAGACCTGATGAACAAGACTGAAAAAGTTTCTATCCTCTAAATGCACTCTGGCCACAAGACTGTTTAATGGAAGAGGCATTTATTAAAATTGACTCAAGTGCCTTGAGCTTATGTTTCAGGTAGCTGAGGAACAGTTTCAAAAGCTGGTTGACATTAAAAAAAACAAAAATTAATATTTTATTAAAACTACCCTAGCTTGATCAACCTTTGCAGATGTTAAAATCTGTTTCATAAAAAAAAGAAAAAACAAATCTTTCTGACAGAAGCTCAAAACAAAATTTCAAAGGTCACCAAACAATCCAAATACACACACTAATACCCCTTTGAAAGGCAGATGAACCTCCGGTTCACTGCACCAAAGTTACTAACATAATACTTACAAGTTAAATTCCATGACCTACTTAATATGAAATTTAAAAGCTCAAACCCTCATGCTGGAACATAAAACACCAGGTGAGGCTAGGGAATCTTTGCATCTTTCTGTGGAGAACTTTACAACTTGTGCTCCTAAGCGTTCTCCCCCAACCTCCCCCTCCTTTCCTCCCTCTCAGTATGAAGTTGATCCAATAGTAATTCTACCTAAAATACTGTTTCTAAGAGTCTGTGTCATCATTAGTAATAATAGACCTTTTAATATTTTTCAATATGAAGAGGTTATTCTACATATCTGCAATACTCTGTTATGCATTGGCTATCTTCTCCTTTCTTTATTAAACTCCCATTGCCTTACGTACCCCTGTTTCAGCTTTCATGTGTTTTTTTTTTTCACCGTAGAATTACCAAGAGAAGAGGAAGGAACAACTTGGTAAAATTCAGAGGAAATGACAGTGCAAGGACAGGAAGTGGCGCTCATGACCAGGCCTTGTTCATCGGGTCTAGGCCCCAGGAAAAGTCGCGATCAATGATCATGGCACTCAAGAGATTTTTAAGGTCAGCCCCATCCATTTGGCCTGATTTCCTGGCCCCAGACCTCAAAGGTTCCTTACCATTAAAAACATTATCCAAACCACTGGGTATGATTTTAAAATTTGGTTGACCACTTGGGTGGTCCTGGATTGGCAACTCTAAGATCTATGGGTTAGGACTCAGTCATCAGCCCACACTCTTACCTTTGGCTTCATTCATTCTCTGATCACTCCCTTGTCTTAGGGTATATGGGCCTGTCTCCCACATACTGGGCCTGAACCCTCTTTTCTGAGGACAGGAAATGATTCCTTTTCATTTTTTAAAACCTTATCCATTGGCCTCATCTCACCATCAACATGTTTTGCACATATTTAATGCTCAAAAAAGATAACTGAATAAAATATAAGTCCATTTAAAAACATATTCATGTCTTCTACAAAGCCTACCTAGACTGACTTCATCATTTTCTGATTTAACTCTTTATAAATCAATAAGACAAAGACAACAAACCCAGCCTAAAGTTCAAGGTTTTATTTGATAATTCTTGCTGCTATCTTTCATCCTTGATCCCAATGGTCTGCTGAGGTTCATCTTGATCATACAGGAAGAAACTTCATCATTTTCCTTAATATTCATGGGAAGTTTTCCTACCTTTTTTTTTTTAATCTGCAGTATTTGTTTAAATAACATTGGTTTGACCCATTTCTTAAAATTTGGGCAGAATTCCTCACTAAAAGCAATTTGGGCCTGGTGCTGTGGTGGGCAATTCTTGTATGGTTACTAATCTAGATTTGTATCTCTTCTACAGTCAGTTTTGCAATTTATATCTTCCTTGAAAATCATATATTTCATCTAGATTCTTATTGCTCTTTGCATATATATTTGGCCAGGTGGTGACTTAGAATTCTTTGAACTTCCCAAGTGGAAAACTGGATGTTTAAATAACCTGTCATTTTCTTCAAGATTAAGAGAAAAGTAAGAACAATATCAATTTATAAAAGTGGGGAAAGAGTAATGTCAATGTTTTAGAAAAGCACTTTTACTATAACATTCCAAAATGGTTGGGGGTAAAAATAAAATCAGTCTCCAAATCCTGTATACATGTCTTATTGAGTGAATAGAGCACATATGAATTAAGACTCTTCTGACTTAAGGTATACATTAAAAATGCCCAGTTTGTCTCATAACTACAAAGTTTGTCAATATCATAGTTCAACTGTTTCTTATCAAA
Organism: Craseonycteris thonglongyai; assembly: GCA_004027555.1. Taxonomy (NCBI): domain Eukaryota; kingdom Metazoa; phylum Chordata; class Mammalia; order Chiroptera; family Craseonycteridae; genus Craseonycteris; species Craseonycteris thonglongyai. Next base: position 13,440 of record PVKE010042860.1, read on the forward strand.
ATTAATATAAAAATATTCTCGCTTTTAAAAGTTCCCTTGTTATCCTCCAGATTCACAAAATGTAGGATTTTTAGATAATGAGGGCCTCATGATACACAATATTTCTGAGTTTGTACATTTTAGAGATTATTAGTCCAACACTCT
>PVKE010042861.1:0-13538 GCA_004027555.1 Craseonycteris thonglongyai
CTTCTACTTGTGTGATAATCATGCTCTGCTGACGGGATGGTTAGCAGTGTTGAATGTTCAATACAATAAAATAAAATTTCAACGTGTCTGTTGGATTTAGAGATAGGGTTTTTGGTCAATTTGGCAAGTTTAAGTAGAGAGATGGGTCAGAATCCAGAATAAAATGGATTAAATAGGAAATGGGTCAGGAGGAAGGAAATGGGCACAATAAATATAAACAACCCTGGAGCAAAAGGAAGAGATGGACTGAAATGTGAGGTTAAAAGATAGGAATGTTTTGGGTGCATTTAAATAGTGATAGAGAGGTAGAGATACAGATTTTAGACCAAAGTGACAGGTGGAGCTTCAGATAAGCTGGATTTGTCCTACTTTGTAGAGAAAGAAGGAAGATAAGGAAGGGTATAGTTGCTGACAAACTTACCAATTTTGTGTTAGGATGTTAAAAGTGTCTGGTCTCTCGTAGCTTCACTGTCTTATAAAACAGAAGGAAAAATAATTGACTAAGCATAAAGGAAAAAATGGAGCAGTTGGCAGTTCAAGGCGAATGGTAGAAAAATGGACTGCTGGGAAGAATGAAGAAGTTGACTTGGAACCCATTGTGTCTGAGAAAGGTCAGTAAAATAAACAGTTAACAACAGTTCTTCTTTTCACTGTGTAGGTATTCTTTTTTTTTTTTTTTGACAGAGAGAGGGAGAGATACAGAGACAGAGACAGAGAGAGAACTGAACTGGGGGAGCTCCCAGTTCAGCATATGGTTCCGCACGGGCCGGGGCCAGGACTTGATCCCTGGTCCCTGGTGCTGCAAAGAGAGCACTTAACCCTCTGAGCCATCCCAGCTTCCCCAGTGTAGGTATTCTTATAAACTAATCTAAAATGACTTTTATACACACATGTACACCAATGACAGAAATATCTTTTTAATGCCATTTTTTTATATAAAGATGTAAATAGAAAGAACTCCATCTCTAGGAAAATAATATCTCCTCCAAAATGAGAGTCTAGGTACATCAATTGCTACCACCAACTTCTTATAAATGTAGAGAATCAGATTCAATTTACTGATCATCTACAACTTCATTACGCATGGTTAGATGCTAGAAGCATTGATCTGAATAATCTGAAACAGAAGATCCAAAATGATTTAAATTGGGTTTTGAAAAATAATGATTTACATTAAATTTACATTACTAATTTGCCTCATTAAGCAAATATTAAAAGTAATTTGGATTCTCTAGGAAAATACTCAGCTATATCAGGAGTAGAAGATGATTAGAGTTTAGAAAGAAATCCAAACAGAGATTAACAGTTAGCAACAAATAAAAGGAAATGAATTTCCTCAATTATATTGAGACAAATTTCTAACAGAGCTCTCTTTTTCAATTATGAGATAATTGATAAATAAATGATCTCTAAATTTTCAGAAGCAGAAGTATCCCCAACTCAAACTGAGCCCACTCTTACTCTGAGCTGAATCTTAAACTCCAAGACTCCAGCATTCCTTCCAACCTCCAGGCTTATGTTATTTCAAATAACAACCTATGTTATTTCTCAATTGTAAATAGTTCTAGTTTTTGTGTGTGTTGGATGGAGATATAACCAAAACAGGTGGCCAGTTCTAATCTCGTTACACTCCTCTCACATCCGTTATCCACTCACTCATTCCTTCAATTAATTCATTCAATCTCAGGAATCATTTGAGAATTTACTCTGTATCTGGGACTGGAGTTATTTGCTAACATCACACAGACGATAAGGAGGCAATGAGTAGAGAGAAAGAAGATACTAAACTATTTCTACAGTTTCCAGTTTGGACATAGAATGAACTTTGGAATTACCATTCACTAAGTTAGAAATCGTAAGGAAGAAAACTGGGCAGAAAGCAATGAGTTCAGATTTGGACATGCTGAGTTCCGAATGCCTATGGGGTAGCCTTCTAGAAATAATCTATGATAAATAGATCTGTCACTCAGGAGACGGGTCAAAGCTGAAGATTTAGATTGGGAATCATTGTAATGTGGATGAGTGTGGATGAAGGTATGAATGGAATAAAGAGAATATGCAGAGAAAAGAAAGAACAACGATAGAGACTTGTATGCACTACACAAACTAAAATATAGTGAGTGTCCTAGTTAGTGAGGCTGAAAGGACTAAGGCTAAAGTAGTCTCCAACCTTTGTTTATCCCAAATCAACTCACCCTGGTTAGTCCAAAATAATTTTTAATTTTTTATTATTTTTTTTGATGATGTTTCTTAATCTCTAATTAAAGTAAATGTTACTTCTAAAAGTAATTAATAATATTGATTGGTAATATTTGCTTACGTTTTTATACTTGATCTTAGCCAAAAGGTCAAGAAGCAACACTTACTTTTTTATCATTAGTTTCAGGTATAAAAAACAATTTATAGTGATTAGACATTTATATATCTCACAAAGCAATAACCCCCAATAAGTCTATTTACCTATCTTACACTGTAGATATTACAATATTATTGACTATATTGCCAATACTGGGCTTTATATTTGCTTACCTTTTAAATTTTAAGAACCTTAATCGATCTACATATCACACTGAATAGTGTTCATTGAACTCTGAGGCTTGCCCTCTCTTGCTTCTGGGAACCGTTCCACCACCATGTAAAGAAGTCCAGCTTAGCCCACAGGAAAACGAGAGACGCTGTGGTACAAAACTGAGCCATTCCAGCTGAAAAGCTAGATTTTCCAACCTTTCAGCTGATTCAACCTTTCAGACAACAGACATGCAAAGGGATCATTCTCAACCATCCAGCCTCCGTTAAACTACCAGCTCTGGAGAGATTAACAAAGTGACTCCGAATAGAAAAGCCATCCACATGACTCAGAAAACTGAACAAATCAGATGATTCTTTTTCTTTTTTTCAATCACCACATTTGGGGGTGATTTGTTATGCAGCAATAGATAACTGACATTACCAGCTTCTAGAGTTAAATAAGAAATCATTTAATTTGTTTTAAATCATTTTTAAATCTAATCTCTGATATAGGAGGAGAACCTTACAGCAGGCAGACTTTACCTCTTCAGTGACTTTAACCAGAAAAACATACTCCACTTAAGCATGACAATTAAGTATCTTGAATTTTAATCATAGTTAGTAACCCGGATTAAGTCTTGAGTTGAGAAACAAGCAGCCCTAACAAAATTTCACCTTGTAGTCACACATGCTTTAACTTCATAATTGTAATGAAGACACATATTCAGTTTTTTTTTTATCCAAAGAGCATAGTGATATTTATTACTCACCTAAACCCTATATAAGAAGGATGCCATAGATGTTTCTCAAAAATGAAAATATTTCATAATAGATATTAATATTTCCTAAAAAATTTAACAGAATTCTTCCAATCTTAAAAGATAAAACTAGCTTTCTTAGGATAACTATGGACAAAGATTATGAATTATTCATCTTTGTATCACCCATAATTCCTCCAGTTTGGGGGGGTACCTAGTATATATTTGTTGAATGAGCAAGTAAATGAATTATTGAGTGAGTGAATGATTAATGAGCCAATTGCATTGTTTTAGGCTTTATGATATGTGGTTGCTGTACTTCAGGAGATGTGATCTGACCCATGATATAACTGACTCGATATAATTGATGAGTCATTTCATAACAAGGTTTTACCAGTGTTGTACTCATAAATGAAACCATGCTAATGATCTGAAAGAATCATCTCGAACAGATCCCTCTACGTAAATGACATTTACCAGTTTCTACCCAGTATCTATAATGGATTGTATGCTTTAAAAAGAATGATATCAGCCAAGCTGACTTCTACCTCATTTATAAGTTGTATATATAGTTATAGATACAGATATTATAAAATATATAGTTATCTTTATATTTAGAGATAACACTACTGGTGGCGATTGTTATCTGAGTGAACAGGTGTGGCTGAGCAAACCTTTGCCTGACCAACTGTTCTTTCCACACTGTACACACATAAAGACTATTCTATGGTTAGCAGCTGTAGCCCTGTTTGCAGATCCCACAGCTATTTGTAGCTTCATCATTTAAAATCATACTCTACCCATTATCATTCTTCGTAAATAGCTGTACTGTACTCCTAACTGATGCAAGCAAAGATGTTCTGCCTGTTATCACTTTGGAATTTCAGAAGTACCCCGAGTCATAAAGTTTTATTTTGTAGGATTTTTATAGTTTTTCTTCTGCTCACTCTGTTTTTGTTCACTGTCCTTCAGCTTAGCAGGCAGAGGCAGCATCTATGTGAATCTCCTATTGTCATAGGAGGACTGTCCATAAAAAAATCCAGCTATAAATGCCTCTATTTTTCATATTATATGGCTGGATACTTTCCAGACAGTCCTCCTACATTCCTAACACCTGCTCAGTCTCAAAGCCTCACGCTTCCATGAGAATATACATACACTAGCTTAGCTTAGGTCCTCACTGTCTGACCTGCTTTGAGTTAAATATCACTCACGAGAGGAACTGAAGGACCTATTCAAGAAATAATGTATTAATTTACTCACTGCTTATTTGTTGAAGCACTGGGCACTAGTGGTTCTAGGTGCTCAGAATACAGCAGCAGAGAGTCACTGCCACAATGGAGCTTTTAATATAGCAATTCACATTTCTCTCCCCGCTTCAGAGCCGAGAGAGCATCTCTTAATATCACTTAGACAATTGTTTTGCACCTAAGTGCCTAATAAATGCTAGCAGGTCAGAATTCTTGAAATCCTCAGTTTATTCTGGAGTCTGAATATATTTTGGTGTCCCAAAATTCACACAAGAAGTAATTTTGATAGAAAACACAGGTTTATAATTAAAAATTGTAAATTTTCATTGCTCAACAATGAAAATGCATTGTTCTTTTGTGTAGCACTCCATTTTTAATAACTCTGAACTGTTAGCTGTCACTCTCTTTTTTTTCCTTTAGCAACACTTTACCACACAAATGACACAAAATTTAAATCTTGCGTGAATTTTGGGATGCGCTTTATGTGTATACTATGTATGTGTAACACACACACATTCACACACACATGCACACCCCTTATCTGCCAATAAACCTTGGAGAACACTGGGCTTCTCACTGATTGTTTTCCACTCCTACTTATTGGGTCTCCTGGCTCTTCCAGTCAGAATAATTAACTGGCTACATTGTTTCCTATCGGCATCCTGAGATACCATTTTGTTCTTCCCTGCTTTATATCAAACTTATGGTCCTGTATTTATTCTGCTAAACTTTGTATATGTTTTATTGCCATTTTTCTTGAGTGCCCCAACTATATTCTAGGTGTGCAGGGATGAATTCATGGCATGCATGCCATTTATTTAGGTACTCTCTGTGCCCTGTGGGCCCAAGTATCTTGGAAGTTTGTTGGTCACTTGGTTATTTAATTCAAAGACTATAGTTTTGGGATCCCAAAGAGAGCTACTGATATATTTCTATTACAAAAGTTCTTTGATAGATCTTACCCAACTTCATATTTCTTATTCAATGTAAATCCCACCCCCCCACACACACCAAAAAAGGGTCTTACTGACTATATTTCTAAATTTGGATTCAAAGGGTTAAACATTTTATTACCCAAGTTTTATTTCCCTTTGGACTTTCATAAGTATCATGTATTTTTATAGGCTTTACCCTCTATAATCTAAGGCAGGGGTTCCCAATCTTTTGACTTCCCTGGGCCATGTTGGAAGAAGAATGGTCTTGGGCCACACATAAAATACATGAACACTAATGATAGCTGATGAACTAGAAAAAAAAATTAGAAAAGAAATCTCATTTTGTAAGTAAGTTTACGAATTTGTGTTGGGCCACATTCAAAGCAACCTTGAGCCTTGTGTGACCCATAGGCCACAGGTTGGACAAGCTTGATCTAAGGTAGAGTTGGAGTAGGAGGGGGAGTAGAAAGTGCTAAAACTTATTAGTAAATAATAAATATACTCCAAGTGGACCAGGAATTGTGATGAAACAATAAAAAAAAAGTGTTTATTTTGTACCTCCTATATTCATAGCAATATAAAGGGAAACAAAGGAAAAGATTGTCATTCTCGCCCAAGGATTTCTAACATTTTAATGAAAAGACCAAATAAGAAAATATGTGGCCAACAACAAAATGGCATTTCATACTATTTTAGCCAAATCACAAATATCTTTAAAAAGTCAAATCAAATGGCACCAGTAATTAACACTAAAGAAATTCAGAGACAAGAAGGTACTGGCTAGGACAGGTGCTTCAAGAAAAAAAGAAAAAGAAATGCTCTCAAAAAAAGACTACCAGGGGGAAAGCCAGGACGGCTCAGCGGGTTGAGCGCTCGCTTTGAGGCCCCGAGGACCGAGGATCGAATCCCGGCTCTGGCCCAGGCAGGACCCACATGCTGAACTGGGGAGTTCCCACAGTTCGGTTCTCTAGTTGTCTCTGTCTCTGTCTCTCTCTCTCTCTCTGTCAAAAGTAAAATAAAAATAAATATGCACTGAAGATAAAATAATTACTCTCTATAAATATAAAAAGATATAAAAAAAAAAAAAAAAAAAAAGACTACCAGGGGCTGGAGAAATAGGGAGATGCTGGCAAAGGATACGAACTTTCAGTTACAAGATGAATAAGTTCTGGGGATTTAATTAATGTGCAACATGGTATTATAGTTAATAACACTGTATTATATACTTGACAATTGCTAAGAGAGTAAATCTTAAATAGTGTTACCACAAAAAAAAAATGGTGATTTTGTGAAGTCATGGAGGTGTTACCTAACACTCTTGTGGTAATCATATTGCAATACATAAATAAGGGTAGCAAATTGACACCTTAAACTTATACAAGGTTTTATGCCAATTATATCAATAAAGCTGGGGGGGGAAGAAATATTTGCCTTTTAAAGACTATCTTAGCCATTAAAATATCCTTTATGTTATTTTCTAGAAGATTTATCAGGTTACCTTTCTCATTTAGGTCCACAATCTATTTTGAATCTACTTTTGTATGCTGTTTTGCTTTCTATGGTTAACATACTATGGCATTCTCACAGCTAATATTGTGTTTAGAATGTTTGCCTTTATGTGTATGAGATTAACCTGTTGATATTTTTTGTAATGGCCTGGTAATTGGCTTTTGGTAATATTTCCTCCTTAAATATCTGGAGCATTCTCTGGGCCTGGTTATTTCTTTCTGGAAAGTCTTAAATTAGAGATGCCATTTCTTGAGTAGAAATATTCACCCTTTTCTTGCATTGTTAGTAAAATAAGGATAAATGTTTGTCTTCTACATTTGGCTATTGAATCAATTTTATATTGTTTGTTAAAAAGGCTTTTTTTCTTCCCTGTCTGTGCCCCTGACCCCACCCCACCAATAGTACCTTTAATATAAGTCACATTACCATATATTTGTGGTGGGTTTTTGGACTCTGTTCTATTCTTCAATATTTTTATCTATCCTCACATCAATATCTCACTATTTTAATTATCATAGCTTTATAATGAGTCTAGACACCAAGTCATATAAATACTTGTTTTCATATTATCCTAACTATTCTTGAACCTTCACATGTTAACATAAATAGAAAATTTACTTGTTGAATCTTCAAGGGTACACAACCTTTTTGATTTTTTACTTTTTGATTGGAATAGCATTATGTCTGCAAACTAATTTGGAATGAATTGACACTTTTACAACATTGAGTTTTCCAGCTGATGAACGTGGGAAATCTCTCCATTTGTTTAGTTCTTTAAGTTATCTTGGTAATGTTTTAGAGTTTTGTGTGGAGCTTTTCTGATCTTTGGTTAGATTTATTCCTAAAGTATTTGTTTCTGACACTATTGGCCATGGTACCATTTTAAAAATTTTATTATCTAATTAATTGTAGATGATAATTAAAATTGTTTTTAATATTAACCCTATATCCAGTGATTTTGTTAAATATACTTACTAGTTTTATTGATTTTTGTGCTCATCCCTTTGGATTTTTTATAACAATCATTTTATCTGGGAATATTAATAGTCTGTTTCTGTCTTACCAATCCTTAACAGTGTTTTTCTTGCCTTATTTCAATGTTGAGAACAAGTGGTAATAGCAATACTTTTGTCTTCTGTCTTAGGGAGAAAAAAATCAATATTTCATGACTAAATATTATATTTCCTGTAGGATTTTTCTGTACTTATTATTTGTCAGATTTAGGAATTGCTTTCAAATCCTAGCTTGATAAGAATTATTACCAAAAACAAGTATTGATTTTTAGAAAATACTTTTACTGCATCTAGTGAGGTAATCCTGATATTTTTTTCTCTTTCATTGTGTACAGAGAGGCTAATTATTTAGAATAAATCTTTCTTAAACACTTACTAATTGCAGAAAATACATGAATTTGAATAGGTTCATGTTTTAGGGTACATTTTAGCTGTCCCTGCATTTGTTCACTAGAGCAGAGGTTTTCTTTGTCTTCTGCAGTAAAGAGAGTGATGAAATTCAGCATGGTTTCATGCATGCAGATTTATTTTGTCACATTAGATACAAAATGGACTACTAACTAGTTCAGTTGTTTATTCCTCCACATCACATTGCCTCTCCATTTGCTTCTTCCAATCTAATACTTCTAAAATAAACTCTGTTCTTTGTGTTTTTCTTCAATAATCATTCTTTTTATTTGGTTGTGGGGAAGGGAGGAGGATGTTTTGATTCTGTCTTCCTTTCTTGGGTTCCACCTTTCTTCTATATGTGGGCCTTTGCTGCAGTTGCCCTGCTGCAATGGTAAACAAACCTCCAGGGTTTTTTTGTCTGATATCATCAAAGAGAAAAAAAACAAAAGCAGTTCCTGCACTTAAAAAACAAGTTTTCTTCCTGGCTGGCACACGCCATCAGTTCTTATGAAAGTAGATGCATCAAGAAATCTGTACAATTCCTTAGGGATTTGGACACAGTGGTAGGGGGTGGAATGAGACTGAGTTTTTATGTTTCAACCTTTATATAGACCATATACCATATTTTTCCATGTACAAGATGACACTTTTGTCTAAAATTCTTAGACCAAAAACTGGGAGTTGTCTTTATACACAGGAGTAACCTGCGTACTGATTGGTTTCTTAATGTTGGGTTAGAAAAGTTGGGTCATCTTATATATGGGAGCGTCTTATACAGGGAAAAATATAGCAAGTTCACTTTCAGAAGAGCATAACTGATTTTTCACTAACATCTTTTCTTTGGCCACTCTGAATCCCATTCCATTTACTCCTAGCACATTAAATTAAATGCCACATTCCATTGCTTTTATTTCTGAACTCTGTCTCTTACCACTGCCTAATTCAGATGCTAATCAACTCTTTGAGACCTAGACACTTCTACTGAACTCCAAAAATCTCCCTAACATCAATCCTTCTAAAATATGTCCATTTTACTTAAATGCCGAAAGTAGGGTTGTACAACCTTTTGGCTTCCCTGGGCCACATTGGAAGAAGAATTGTCTTGGGCAACACATAAAAATATACCAATAATATCTGATGACCTAAAAAATTGCAAAAAAAAAAATTTAGGTTTCAGGAAAGCTTAAAATTTTGTGTTGGGCCTTATTCAGAGCCTTCTTGGACTGCATGTGCCCTGTGGCCTGTTGGTTGGACAAGCTTGCCCTAGAGCATAAGACTTTTGACTGTTGTTCATCAACCCTTTCACGACACTTGCAGTTTAACTACCAAACCTACTCCCTTTCCTTAGTGTTCCCCAACCCTTTTACTAATCAATCCTTAGTCTCTTCTTTGCTGTTTCCTTTCCCCCTGCCAGTCTCTTAAATATGTACCCTCCTCTTTTCTCCATATATGAGCTCTGTTGGCCAAATGCATTTAATCAACTAGCACCTAACTGATCCCTCACAAAACATATTCAGGCCAGGTCTCTCTTTCATACCTTATGGATAAAAAACTAGAATTACTGGGTCTAGTACAACAGAATCCCTGATAGATGAAGCTGTTCAAATTTCATTTTAAATTAATTAAAATTTAATGTAATTTAAAATTCAATTTCAAGTTTTCACGAGCCACTTGTGGCTAGTGGACACCATATTGGACAGCACAACTATAGAACATTTTCATCAACTCGGAAGGTCTTATTGGACAGGGCTACCCTAGAATTTTCTACAAATTACATCAAGAAACCTACCTCTATTTTAAAATATCTAAAATTTCTTTTATATGAATGCCTAAATCTGCTCTTCCACGTGAATTTTCTCTCCTGTCTCCTCCATCACTTAACCCTATTGCTACTGACTTAGTTTCTATAAACTTTGCAATAGTATACTAACGTATCTTTCTGCTCACATTTCTGTACATCCTAATACCCCAAAATTCATTTTTCACAATACAGCCAAGTGGCTCTTTCCAAAATATATATCTGATTGTGTTAATCTCCTAGGAATAAGGTTTCTTTTCCAGTAACTATATAGATAACCACATAGTTTATCATCTAAACTGAGTCAGTTTTGATAACAAAAGGGGGCACTATTAATAATCATGCTACTTCAGTAGAACTACAATAGGACTTCCTCAGGTACCGGTAAACCAGTATATATGGTCACTCTGCATAAATTTTAATTTTTTTAGCTTGATGAACTCTTATATGATCTGACCCTGTCCATCTCTTTGGCTCTATAGGTCTACTTGCCATTCCCCAAATGCAATGTGCAGTTTTACTTCTGCGAACTTACTTGTTCTGAACCCTATGCCTAGATCTCCTTATTACGCCTGCAAGGTAGAATTTTAAAAGATGTATATAAGCACTATTTACACTATTATTTTAAAATATATGTATTTCTTACTATGAAATAATATATAATTCTCAGAGAAATTTAAAAAATGTATAAGAGTTTTAAAAAGAAAAAAGGGTCCACATTCCCACCTCTCAGAGCCAAACACAATTAATATGTCATTGCATAATCTTCATTATCCATGTGTACACTTACACTTTTCTTTCCAAAATTAGTTTTTACTATTTTGCAACAGCCTAGTATCATGTAACACATTAGTTTTTATTGTCCCCATGTCATAAAGATTGTTTTACAATATGAGGTTATTATATTAAATTTATTGGGGTGACATTGGTTAATAACATTCTATGAGTTTTTATTGTATAATTTTATAATCATCTGTATATTGCATATATACTATAACATGAGTTTTAATAGCTGGATATTAGTTCATTGGGTAAAGAGGCAATAGTTCAGCTCATATTATAATGGGTATTGTTTGAAATTTATAAAATTTATGACAGGTAGATACATTTTTCTCATAATATGAGCAATTCATATCCACTGTAGATATTTGAAGGAAAATACACACAGAAGAAAAGAGATTTATCACCTTCTGGAATATGACTTGTATGATATTTGAAAGATGAGTCTATATGAAACATTTCTGAAATTGTTATTAAATCAATGAAAAAGTATTGTATTTCTAGAAATATGGACATACAAAATTTCAAGAATGCAAATATTATATAAAGGTAGATATTTTTTACTACTATGATTATTTTTTCTCTTAATATCTAAACTGCCACTAAGCTATGCTCTTCTAAACAAGTTAAACATATTCATAAGAAATACTTTGTAAGGCATGTATGTAGCATTATTCCAGCAATGCTACCCAAGAAAATTAAGGTAGAATGTAACCTTTTTGAAAATTTCCACTGCATTTTAATCACAGATGAAATAGAGAGATTCAGATTTTAAATGTTGTGCAAAATTTCTGACTTGGGAATTTTTGAAAATATAAATTATTTCTTCCAAAGATTTAGGATTTAAGTAAGTGTAATTGGACCAGAATTTGTGGTTCTAGGAAATATAAACATGATAATAGATCACAGATACAGTCACAATTTGCCACCTCAGCAAGTGAAAGGTGCACCAGCTCATGTGCCAAAACACCACCATGATGTTATTACTTGTTGCTATTCTGCTAATTTTAAAATAACTTCATTCAGTCTCAATTAAACTTTTAACATGCCACATCTTGGTACTTGTTTGTCAGGAAACCATCACAAATTTATTCTGGTGGTTTCTGCACAATTACCTATTGCAGAAATATTTTATACGAGGGCTGTCTGGAAAGTATGCAGCCACATACTTGTTCTTACATTGACAATGGCTGGATGTTTTCCGGATGACCTTCTTATACTCCTTTCAAAGCAGGGATATCAAAATACTTAGAACAGAATGCAAGGATCTATAGTGACTAATACTAATATGTAATTGGATTTGGGAGCAAGTATTTCACAACGATAGAAATAATACCAATAATTCTTCTCTACTCTAAGCCCTAAACATATACATGGTATAAGTATCAGAAATCATGGTTGAGAAAACACAGCCTACAGGGATTGGGAAGAACTTCAGCAAACTCACACCAGCATGTAAACATGGTGCCAACCAGCAGCCATATTTGCACAGGAGAAAGTAAGAGGCGCGGTGGCCCGTGGCCATTCTGAACAGGGCCTTGAAGAGTAGGTCACTTACTTTTGTGAATGATGTCTGGGTGAACCTTGGAAACAACAGGGGTGAGAGTGTGTAGCCTTCAGGCTGCACACACTAGTGTAGACTGATTGTAGAAGTGTAAAAGTGCCAGCAAACAGATGTAGGTGTCTTTAGCCAAGGAAAGAAAGCAAGCAAGCTAAGGTGAATGGCTCAGATCAAAGATGAACACATTGTAAGCATGCCGGTTATTTTAGATTTGGCCTTGGTATGTTTCCTAGTGAATTCAGTGTGTCATGTGCTAAGACACACACAAAAATATAATGGGTGCTAATCCTGATATCTAGGGGGTGAGTTCAAGCCAGTGCCGACCAGTTTCTCTGCCTCAGTGGTCAGTGTAATTGAGGTCACTTCAGATTGCCAATCTCTTGATAGGAGGAGATCCGAACTACAGTTTGCTATAGTCCATGCCAAGAATCTCCATGGCTTTCACAGAACAGCAGAGGGAGGAGCAGATGATGAGTAATAAATAGCAGCGCTGATACCAGTTGGCTGGGCTGCTGAGACTAAACACACACCCGTCCTGCCCCCGTGAACAGGCACCTCCTGCAGCTCACACTTTCCCTCCTGAAACATGTAATTATTCCCTTGCATGGGGAATATTGCTAACCATTTTTTCTGCTTTTCACTTATAAATATTCTTCTACGCATAATTATTTACACAAATGAACTTTTTGGTTCCTTTAGCTATACACATTATGGACCAAACAAATATTTTTATCAATCAAATTATATTTTTCTTTGGATCCCCATATACATTTTGTAGATGAGGTCCCCAAGGCACATAAGCTAAGTTAGTGACCACTGCAGGCAAGTAAAAGAAGGTATCATGCTTAATAATAAAACTTTACTGCTGCATAGGGCTTTATAGGTATAAAAATCACTTTTATATACATTATTTTGTTTCATGAGTACAATAACTGGTAATGTGGACAAGAGTTACTACCATTAGTGTGCCAGTGAGTAAGTAATCTGGGTTTAGAGATGTTTCATGCATTACTCAAGGTTCCATGACTATTAGTGT
>PVKE010042862.1:0-13590 GCA_004027555.1 Craseonycteris thonglongyai
TGGAATATAAAACTGAAGGTAACAAAGACACAGAGACCTATGGACACATATTTCTAAGAGACCCTTTATTCAGGGCTGGAAGGTATATCAGATATGACATGATGATCCATCTTCATGAAGTGTCAATTTTACATTACTACTTGGTGGAGAATATATTAAGACAAAAGAAATATATTATAGGCTACCATACAGTCTGAAATATATGCATATATATGAGACTTTAAAAGTTTGTCTTGAGTGTCTGGTTTCAGGCTAAATAGTCAGATACTTCAGGAGCAGAGTTTCTTCTATTCTGGGTTCTAATTATGGGCTGTGTGTGTGTGTGTGTGTGTGTGTGTGTGTGTGTGTGTGTGTGAAAGAGAGAGAGAGAGAGAGAGAGAGAGCTTGAAACAGGTGCATGTCAATGTCAGAGATTTTTTTCAATCTTATTTAGCAAGTTAGAGATACTTTCAAATGCTACAATTCCTCCAGCAGAAAAAAAGGCAGCAATAATTAAAAATTGCTTCATGTCTGCATTGGAAGAAAACTCACTGATCTATTAAAAATAGGCTTATTCAGGAATTTGCAAAAATACGTAATTTTATTACCAGGTATACTCTTTAACTTTTTAGTTGAGTATTACAAAAGCAAAACATAAGAAAACAAAACAAGCAAACAAAAAAGCCTTGTCACATTCTTACAATTTTGAATTTCCATGAAACTCTGAATTATCTTTATGGCACTTATTTACTAACTTGTGCCATGTATTTATTTAGTTTTTCTTAGGAAAGGACTATGTCATATATGTATATAAAATAATTCTTAACAAAGTGAACACTCAGTAAGCTTTTGAGAATGATTACATTATGAACTAGAAGCTCAAGTCCTGATTATTAAGTATTACAGATTTAATTATTTAAACGTCACCGATTGCTTTAATTGTAGAAGAGATTCAGTCTTCATAAAGTAGTTTTGAGAGTTTCAGGTGCAATTTTCACAGCTGCCCTGTGTCTCCTGGCTGATCGATCTATCACTCAGTAGATCACTCTAAGTCCATGTTATTTACTAGGGAACCTCTTGATGTGTTTGACAGGAACACACACTTGACTGTCATTTTTCAAAATGCAGAGGTTTTGTTTTTGTTTTTGTGTTTTCTTGAGCCTATAACTCCAACAGATAAGATCTTTGAAGCACTAGTTGCATGGTTTCTCTAGCATATATTTAGTGAAATTCAGACACACTTCATTCTGTTCTGAGTGTAAGAATTGGAACATAATATTTCTCTCCTCTAACTGCACTCCCCTCCCCAAATAAACCAAAGCATTAGACAAAATTGGTCACACTGAAAGTGAGGATATCTAAAAACAGCAACCTGTAACCTTGGGAATTTTGAGTGATATAAATACAATGGCTGAGAGCATTTTTAACCACAACATTTTTGCCTTTTATACTTAGACACTTGCAAGGTTGTTGAGTTGCTCTCCTTGTGGCCCATATTAAAATGCTTATGTTTGGGAACTACACAATTCACATCCTGTGACTTTTTTGTTTGTTTTTTCACAAATGAATCTGTATTTTTAACCAATTTGTAATGTCTGGTTCTATTCCCCACCAAACAAGCAAATATACTTTCTGAGGAGTGATAGCAATTCTATACCAGTTTGTTTACAAATTGTCTGACAATAAGTCAGAAGCCTAATTTTTTTTTTTTTTTTTTTTTTTGGTATACGCTTCTGAGATTAATTTAGCAATCTGGAAAAATTTCCTTTCTATCTCTTCATCTTCATATTGTAAGCAAAGTGCCTCTAATGCTTTTAGTCTTTCTGTCTGATAACAGGTGATAATCTTGTATTTCACAGAAAAAATAATGCCTTCATTATTCTATTAAATTGGACTGACATCACAAAAATCTGGTTTTGAGTTACATCATTACTCAAAATGTTGCCTGTGCCTGGGGAAATGACTACTCTAATTAGTAGTAAATCAAAGTTTTCTCTTGCTGATACAACAAGACTGTGAAATAAATTGTCATGGGTGAGCTGTATCAGCAAGCACCAGTGATTAGGAGGATTGTCTGACAAGTCTACTAAGACTCCTCCAAAGCAAACCACACCCATTTAAGGAGAGGCTGGAGAATTACATTTGTGTGTGTGTTTGTGTGGTTTTGCTGCTGATCTCTGTTTCCTCATGCAAACTTCACAATAATTAACCATCAAGCTGGTACTACACAGGATGCTTTCATCTAAATGTTTGAAGGTGCTTTTTAATTTTTGGGTAATCTAATATAGAACAGTTTTTTTAAATTGAATCAACAGGAACATAAGATCATGGTTACAAGAAACAACTAAAACCATTAAATAGGAAAAGACTATGCTGAAGTGAAGAAAATGAGAAGTTGCACATTATTCTGTTAAATGTACAGAAGTTTAGTAAAAAAGGTACAAACAGCCTGAGTTACCCACATTCTCTAATTCTACTTGTCAAATTCATAAGTTGAACAGTTTTTCAACTAATTGTGCTTATGAGGATAGCTGTAAATTATAAAACATCTTTAATAAATACTCTCTGCACAGCTCAATTTAGATAAACATTGGTTAATTTTAAATCTAAAATTTAATATCAATAAAAGTGATAATGCTCTAAAGACAATATCATTGATAAAATTATTAGTCTTTTTAATCTTTAGTTATTAAGAAGTGATTTGCAAGAAATGAGAGAACACATCGTGTTTGTCTCATTAGGCTTAGTGACCACATTGAATGAATTGGTGGACATCTGAGAAATAAGTCCTTTCTCTACATTTTTTCTTTTAACCTCTATTGAATTCTAAGCACTTCTTACTATAGCCTGAAGCCACTCTCATCAATGGTTTTCAATCCTGGGTACACGCAAATTTAACATGAAGTAATAAAAAATACCTTTGGTTGGGGTTCCTAAAACAACAGAATCACTATTACAGGAATAGGGTGGTGGCAGTGGGGGTTTTTGGGTGGGCAGGTATCAGTATTTTTTCCCCAGTTTTATTGAAGTATGATTGACATCCTGATGCATCATTATACAATGATGTAGTATATCACAATGATGTACTATTTTATTATTACATAATGATATACCATTGTGTAAATATAAGGTGTACCACATGATAACTTGATATTCTATCTATCTATCTATCTATCTATCTATCTATCTATCTATCTATCTATCTATCTATCTATCTATAGATGGAAATGATTACCACTATATGATTACTTAACACATCTATCACTTTATGTAGTTATCATATTGTGTTTGTGTGTGTGTTTGAGTGTGTGTTAAGAACCTTTAAGATTTATTCTCTTAGCAAGTTTCTTCTTTTTTTTAAATTTATTTTATTGTTTTTGACAGAGACAGAGAGAGACAGAGAGAAGTGGGAGGGCCCAGAGCAGTCTCCATAGTTGTATGTCAGTTATCTACATAGTTTTTATTTCACACGGGTGGGTGGGGGGTAGGTAGGGGCCACGCAAGGCGGGAACCAGGTAGAGGGTCCTCCCACATGAGAGGCATGCCCTCTTGATTTGGGTGACAAACTGTGGGCCTCCCACATGGGAAATTCACCCCAACGAGAATCAACCTGGGGGCCTCACGCATGGGAAGCACACCCCAATTCAGTATATATGTCCACAAGGGCAGGGGCCAGGACTTGATCCTCAGACCCCAGGGCTGCAAACTGAGCGCTTAAACTGCTGAGCCATTTTGGCTTCCCCTTTCTTAGCAAATTTCAAGTATATAATATAGTATTGTCAACTATAGTAACATGCTGTACATTAGGTCCCTAAAATTATTCATCATACAATTGAAAGTTTGTCCTGTTTAACTAACATCTCCCTGCTTCCCACTCAAAGAAAACAGCACCACTATCTCAAAGAGATAACTTCACCCCCATGTTCAGTTCAATATTATTCACAATAGCTAAGACATAGATAAAACCTAAGTGTCTATGGATGGATGAATGGATAAAAAAATGTGATATGTGAGTATATAAACACATTAAAAAATGTATAGTGGAATATTATTTAGCCATATAAAAGAAAGAAATCCTGACATTTGCAGCAACATGGATGCACCTTGAGGACACTATGCTACATAAAATAAGTCAGATAGAGAAATACATATACTATACTACCTTACATATATGTAGAATCTAAAAAAGACATCAATATTTTTAATGTGCTCAAGAGCACATTATTTCCTGCCTCTTTCAGGTATTATCTAAGTTCAAGCCATACTTCTATCTTTTCCTCAAAACGACCAGAATTATTCCTGTCTTAGAGTATTTGCACTTGCTATTCTCTCTAGCTGGAATTTCTTTTCTCAGATCTTTATATAACTGTGTTTTTGGTATTCAGAGTTCAGCACAGATATCGCCACATCAAAACAAACTCCTCCAAAGAGCTCCCCCAAGTCATGCTCTATCACATTATCTGGCTTTATTTCCTTCATAGCCTTCTTTCAAAATGTATTTAGTTTCTGTATGCTTAATATCTCTCTCCATTAGAAAAAGTTTTGTATTTCAAGAATTATGTATTTCTTCATTATTGGCCCAGCCCCTCAAGCAGTGTCTAGTGGTACTTTGTAGACATATAATAAAATCTATCTCTTTTTTTTTAAACATTTATTTTTATTGTTTTTGACAGAGAAAGAGAGAGATACAGAGACAGTGAGAAGGGGGAGAACCCAGAATACTCTCCATAGTTGCACATAATTCTTTTTTCCACATAGTTTTATTCCACAGGTGGGCGTGGGGCTGCACAGGGCAGGAACTGGGCCAGGTTCTTCACCCCAATGAGAACTGAACTAGGGGGCATTCCCCAGTTCAGCACATGGGTCCACACGGGCCAGGGCCGGGACTCAACCCTCAGTCCCCGGGGCTGCAAAGCGAGCGCTCAACACACTGAGCCATCCCGGCTTCCCCAAAATCTCTCATTTTAACCACTATTTATTAAGCACATACTATGTTCCAGGTACTGTTCTAAGCAATGAGGATAAAGCAATGAAAAAACAGACAAAATATATGAAGAAAATATGAGTATATACTCTCCAGTGGAGAGGTTCTAGATGAACTCAATTCTTATAGAAAATTTTGTTTTCATATCATTGAATTTCTACAACTAAAAGTAAGCAATCCTCAGAGGTATATTCAGAATTTATGGAATTGCAGCCTAGCCTACTGGAAGGGATGTGGTCTCATGCTGTAGAACCTAGATCTTAATCCTTGCTCTACCAAGACTGGTAGCAATGAGATATTAGGTAGGGCATGTACTGTGTAGTTATTAGGAGCATACCTCTGGAGGCAACTAGTTTCAAAGATGGTCACTTACAATTTTCTCATCCTCTGTGTTATTTAGTTTTCTAATATATAAGATGAGTCATGGTAAGTTACTGTTTCATTTGATTGAAGTGGAGATTAAATAAAGCAAATAATGGGAAATTTTAAAGGTCTACAAAACATCAAATGCATTTTCATTTATAATAGTTATGAATACATTAATTCTGTTCTATCTCAGCTTCAACTTTAAAAAAAATTGTGAAACAATACAGTAAGACTAGTATTTTTGTCTTTTCTACAGCTTACATTTTCAAAATAGTCTAGGTCTGTCAACCTTGCTAATGATATTGGGAACCCTGACAATGAACACTTTCTGCATTTTTTAAACAAATGCATATTGCAGAAAAATGTGATGATTTATTCCAGTTTTCTTGGTTTTTCTATTTTCAGATTCTAGGACTAATTAAGATGAACAATGGTATAATGATACTATGTGATTTGCTACATATAATTTTGAAGTTGGTTTTTGCCTTCTTTTACTTTATCAATTTGCTCTTTTACTGGGTACCATGAGGTTCTGTTTTGTTTTGTTTTGCTCTAAGCATATGCAATTTTTGCCTATTTTTCAGAAACTCTGTTTTTTGGTTTTTTTTAAATAGATAATTTGAGCTCAATGGGTTTTGTTAGCCCACCCCTCGTTACACTCCTTCTGACTTTGAATAATGGAGGAAATGGCTTTGGGTGGGTAGCCAGCCAGTCTGGCTGGTCCACTGGGCATAGATTCCCTGGTCACTAGGATCACTAACGCCTAATGCCTCTCTAATTATAGACATGTCTCATTCCTGGCTACTTAACGACCTCACCACAGGGAGTGACTCCACTTCCTGACTGGAAGCCTACCTTCATTAGCGTAAACTGTACATCATAACCTTCTAGTTTTACAATAACCCAAGGGGCCCTTCCTCCCAGAACTGTGGCAAAGTGACACTCTTAGCATTTGAACATGGAGACAGATGATAAGAATTTACGACTTCCAACTTTAAAATGCAAGAGGTAAAACTCTATGTGATAGGGTTTTAAAATAAACCGTCTGTGACAATAATGGAGAAGATATAGGGATTTTGTTCTACTCATTCCCTTCTCCAGTGTCTCTTTTTTCCTAAGTTAAGCAAGGCCTATACTTCTCAGTGCTATTCAAGTCTGAATAAAGGTGGAGACTTTGAGAAACAAATGATCCTGTACAGCAACTTAATACTGATTGAAGCTTTAATACATCTAGAAGTAAAAGTATTGCCTAACCTGGATTAGAATGTTGGAGTCCTCATTCAAGCCTTACCTACTTTCATCATCATCATCATCATCATCATCATCATCATATTTGCTACCTTTTATAGAAAACTCTTCATATTCTTGGCTCTGTACTAAATGCTATAGATATTATCCCAGAGCTCTCCCTAAACACAACAAACTAAGTTGTCCCTATGTATATAGGAATAAAATTAAGACTCAGAGAAGTTTAGTAAATTGCCTAGGTTACACAAAATATGGCCAGGCTAAGATTTGAGTTCTTTGTTTTGATTCTAAACCCTATGGTCTTTCTTCCATTGTGCTCTGCCTCCTTTAAGCTGTGTTGTCTGGTTATAATATAATGTCTAGACATTTAGGGGGGCCTTGCTTGTGCCTCTGTGTTTTCATAAACATTTGGTCTTCAACTTTTATTACAATATTATAACTTTCATAACCATGATAACCATAACTAATTTTTATTGAACATTTAATATGGGTCATACACATGGTTCTCTAATTCAATCTTTAAAAGTAACCCTTATATCTTTATTTCCAGGTGAAGGTATTGAGGATAAAAGAGGTTGCATGGATGGCACACTGTCATACCACTTTTATTATACTGCCTCTTATTGTAGTTCTTAATCACATATATTATATTTAGATGTATATTAATTTATCTTCCTGATCACATAGTGAAATTCTTAAGAGAAGGGAATCACAGCCCAGTGTAGTTTCCCCATTGGTTAGAACTCTGTTTGGTACATAATAAAGATTCAATAGATATTTGCTGAGTGGTGATCAGTTTTATTTACATTTGAGTCAATCATCATCTTGTTCAATTAAATAGATTTGTGGCATAATAGAGAAAACCATAAGAATGTATGGAGGCTAATATGACAAAAAGTAGTGATTCATACATTTTTCTAGTTACACTAAAACCTTGTTATTTAGCAGTTAAATCTTTCAGTTCTGGTCCATGTTGACCTTAAAAGATTCAAGAAACATTAATAGTACTGTAAGTACAGATAGCAAACCCGAAATCAATTATAATTTTATGACAGACATACAAAAAAGATGAAAGACTATATTGTCTATTCAAACAAGACAACACTGAAGTCTAGTACTATACAAAGAAGGCCAGTATTTTCTGTACATTTTCCTCACTTCATTTCCAAGGGGTTTAAACACTGCTATGTATTATTCTACGAATGAGTACTGAAAGAATGAAAAATTACAGTTGCTTGACAGCATGCATTCTAACTGGAGTTAATTTTCACTCAATCAAACTAATAACCTATTTTATAACTCTCAAAGCTGACAGAATTTAGGAGCCTCTTAGGAAAAAAATCTTCATTTAACTCATTATGTAAATGAAGTGTAGAGACATTAAATTTGCACAGATAATTAGACCTGGAAATGGAATTCTGTTTTGGAGGCTCATTACTCTGCATCTTGCCCACAACAAAATACAACTATCAATTTTTTTCATAGAATTCATAATTATATTTTCATGTGTATTTGTTTTAACATTCATTCAAAAATCCTCAAAGTAAACACGGACTGACTCCATGCGCTCCTGCTGATCCAGGACACTGTTACCTAGACAGGATTTTACTGAAGGAGCTCCTATCAGGTTCCCCTGCTTCTATTCTTGCCCCAGTGAGTTTTTTTCCAATGTAATTTAGAAGATGTTGGTTCTCTGTCTCAGAACCTATAATGGCTCCTCTTTGTCTTCAGAGTAAAAGCCAATGTCCTTTTGAAGGCCTGTAGGGTCCCAAACATATGAGTACCTATGCCTTCTTGACCTCTCATTTTTAGTCTATCTATGCTGCTCCCTTACATGTTACCTCCATGCCTGGAAGCTTTTGTCTGGTATAAGGACCTGGCTCTTGCTATTCTTTCTTTTCTTTTTCCTTTTTTTTTTTTTTTTAAGATCTCTCTTTTTAAAAATACGCTTTAAGGGGAAGCCAGGATGGCTCAGTGGGTTGAGTGCTCACATTGCAGCATTGGGGATCGGGGATCAGGGAACGAAACCCGGCCCCGGCCCGTGCGGACCCATATGCTGAACTGGGGAGTTCCTCTAATTCAGTTCTCTCTTTGTCTGTTTGTCTCTCTCTCTCTGTCAAAAACAATAAAAAAAATTATGTATATATTAAAAAAAATACTCTTCAAGCATGATTGTATTACTCTTTGAAACATTTTATTATGGCTGCTTTAAAATCCTTCTTAAATAATTCTAATATTTGTACCACCTTGATATTGTATCTATTGATTATCTTTTCTCATTTATGTTGGAATTTCCTGATTTTTTTTTTGTGTGTGTAGAGAGGGTTTTTTGATTGAAACCTGGAGATTTGGGGTGTTATGTTATGAGACATGGGGTCTTATTTTAATGTTTTATTTTATCAGGTGAAGGAATGGTAGACACTACCTCTTATTGCAGAGTGGGGTGGAAATCCAAGTGACCAGCTCAGCCTCCATTTATACCTGCTGAAGAAATATTCTTGTTAGTACTGGGGGAGGAGGGGGACAAGGGGGGACTTCTAGCTCCCTAAAAAGCCTCTGCTGATAACCATCCTAGCTAGGAAGTTCAGGGGTGCCTCACTACTACTCCCCATGTATCTTCCATCGACACCATAGGGTGAATGCAGCCTTATTCCGTTAGACTTCCTCTGATACCACCCTGACAGGAAAGATGGGGGATTGGGAGGTGCTTTGTTACTACAAGGGGAAAGTGGAAGTCTAGGCTCCCCATGTGGCCTCCACTGAAACCTTGGGTATGAGAGCTTGTTATTGCCCCATAGGGATGAAAATTGAGACTCTCTTTTGGATCTTCTCTGATACAGCCCAGAAGTGAGGGTGGAGTATCTCATTGCGGCTTAGAGAAGGTCAAGTCTAGAATCCTACTTGGCCTTGGTTGTTGGGTACAGCCCCTGTTTTTTCTGTGGTGTTTGGCTGAAGTAAAATGGTTATTTGTGTAAAACTTTTGTCTTGCTAGGCTGTCCCCTTCCTAGCCCTTTGTCTTAGAGCATTGGGCTTTTCTTCAGGCTTTTTCTGTTTGTTTGTTTATACCTGTTTGCATGTCCAGGGCATCATTTCCTTAGTACCCTGTCTAGAATGTATAAAACAAAAAGTAAACCTAAGAAACTCAGTGCTGAGTTAGTTCTTAAAACCTGAGGTTCCTAGCTGTTTGGATATTTTCTCTCTGCTTTTCAGAAGCTTATGTTTGTTTTGTACATAATATCTAGAATTTTTATCTATGCCTATCATAAGGAATAAAGAAAAGTACTTCCATTCTATCTTGGTGCAAAATTCTGGTACATTTTATGTTTTAAAGTCAGCCCTGATTTTGTTTTAAAGATACCATGACTTTTATCTGTTAGATTAAAGGGATATGATGCTTATAGAATTGATCTTTGAGAATTTCCATTAAAGTTTTTTATATACCACACCAGCAAAATATTCTAAAGGAGACACAAAATAACTGGACAAGAAATTACTAACATTTTTTTTTTAGATATTACAAATACTTTTCTGAGATATACCTACATCAAGGAATAAGAATATTAAGTGAATTTAACTCTCAGGAAAAGAAGAAAACCCTAGAATAAATGCTAATGTATAAATACTGAATAAAGGTCAACATGAATATTTAATGATATTATTGATGAAAGTACATAATGATGATAGTAAATGCTAACCAAAAATGTGCCTTTAGATTAATAGCTCTTACAACATGCTGAGTTAGAGGTAAATGATAAGACAAACTTTTTTTTAATACCTTTAAAGTATTTAAGGTTATATTGTATGATACTATAATAATGGAGGCTTACATTGTTAAATTATGTTGTTATCAATTTTACTATAGAAATGAAGATACTAGAATAATATTATGGAATATTAGTAGATCAGATTTTGTTCCTGATGACATTGTTATTCTAAAAATCCTTTATTTTCTTGATTTTCAACTCTATATTGATAATCAAAGATTACTTTTTCTAGCATTTAAATAAAGGTAAATAGCATTTGGTGTTAGGTTATTGGTACTATCAATATTTAATTTTTGTCTTTCAAGTGTTAGTGTATTACGCAATTTATTACATATATATTTTTTAAACAATTAAAGAATATCTGACATAGATACAGTGATACCTTAAAATCTGAACGCCCCAAAACTCAAACAACTTGGAATCCAAACAAAAAAATCAATCAAATTTTGCCTCAGAATCTGAATGCTGCTTTGGAATCCAAATGCCAACACGTTGTTCATGTAGTACGTATTGACTGTACGGACCATAGCTTTATCTGAGCACCCACTCATAATGGAACTCAAACGTTCTGGAACTTGAACAGGGTTCTGGGATGGATTAAGTTTGAATTCCAAGGCATCACTATACTAAATGATATTATTTATTGCAACTTTTATTTATTTTAATAAAATAAATATGTAACAAGTTTTTAATTAGTATATTTAACTATGACTGTTTTTAAATTATTATAAGTTTTGGCACATTAGACAGTAATTGAGGAGCAAAGATCAAGAGTGTTCAGAGAGTAGAGTTCTGAGTTCAGGCTCTGAAGTCAGAATAGCTTAGCTTCTAGTTTCATTTTGTTACTTACTAGTTGTGTGAGCTTCGAAAGTCATTTAAACCCTCTAACCTTAGCTTTCTGATCAGCAAATTGGGTTAATACTATGTAATTGATAAAGATAGATATCACTCTCCCTAAATATCTCCTAAAGAAGAAATGGAGAGGGAGTTCTGGAGCATTTGAGTACCTGGTTCAAAAGGATCTTAGTGCCCAGATTTGTCACAGCCCTTTTCTTATTTGATCATCCAATCTTTCTTTATATTTTGTATGCAGGTTAATTTTTCCATTCTCGCTCAGCAAGTCAAGTTGTATGATTTGTTTTTAGTCATATAAAGCAGTCAGAATTGTATTGCTCATTTATGTTAGTGACGATGTTCCTCTAGTCAGCCATTTTAAAACCTAGGGTTGAAAACTGGTCAATTTATAAAGATTGGAGAAATAAGCAATTATCTGGGAAGAATTAAAAAAGTGAAACCATGGTCCCTCAAAAGGTGAATTCCCCTAAAATACTGTAATACAATAGCAGTAAAAATCAAGACAGACAAGCATTTTTCAAAGACACAGTAATGAACATAAGTAGATTATGTATAGGAAAGAGAAGAACATAACATGGGCCCTACTCTTCAAGAGAGAGGTTCATGATATGAAGAACTAATTTGATGTTATTTCATCTTCTGTTTCTTCTTGCCTTTTTTTTTTTTTTCCTTTCTGTTTCTCACAGTCCTTTTATATTCTCATCTCTGGCTTCAAATTATTTTTCTTGGGTTAGGTAGTACTTCAACAAGATTTCCTTACCATGAATCACAGTTAAAAACTGTAACAAATTTCTGCAGTTACCTTTGATCACATGATTTCCCATAACATATTTGATGAAAATAAGCCCTAAGTATGATTTCTTTTCCAGCTCTATGGACCTGAAACATTGTTGCTTTTGTGAAGTTTGTCATCTCTTTGTGATATGATCTAAACACCAACATTCCAAATAGTCTGCCCAAAGCCTAAAATCACCAGATGTCATTCCTTTGAATTGATATCTTGTTGATCTCCTAACAAAGAACTTTACTTTAAAAGAAAAACCTTCATAAAGTACTTTTATTGCCATGATAAAGCTTGAAAATTGCACATGGTGAAGAGTGATAGAGATAAAGCCAATTTATCCTACAAAATCACTACAGGAGGAAAGAAAGAAAGAAAAGGAGAAACATAAGAAATCTGTGTTAGGGATCTGGAAATAAAATACAAGACGATAAATCTATTATCATCAACATCAATTTTGAGAATACGAAGGATAGTATGTGGCCTATAATTATTTAGGACAATTTACCTAAACATTGCAGTTCACACATATATCAGGTCTCTAGTGTAGTTAGATCTTAAAAGCAGTAGTTCTGAAATAACGTGCTGAATACCAGGGGTTTGGAATTCAGGAATTTGGATATTAAATAAGTAACTAGATGATTATAACACATATTAAAGTTTTAAAGTCATTTGCCTAATCTGCTTAAAAGTGTTCCAGTGTTATTTATTACAAAGTTTGACTCCAAATTGTACACGTGTATAATCCAGAATTTTTGAAATCCAATTTTTTTAATTTATTTTTTATTCTAAGATTTGTAGCATGTGTACCTGGAGCCAGGTGGACTAGAAATAATAATTAGGCAGAAAGCAGAATGGTGTTATGCTTTAAATTACTGTTTATTGTCAACTATCACCAATTTTATTATTATTTATTATTTTTTTTAATAGACACACAGGATTAAGAAGTGCAATAAGGGTCATGTACTCGTTTCCTAAGCAAAAGCTCATGTATGTCAACAACTAGTTTACAATAAAGGTGGTCATCACAAATGATTTATAAAAAGGAAAAAAATATATAGTTAAATGTTTGGCTATAGGGGAATGGTTAAATGTGATAAAGATACAAGGATGGTATACCATTGAGCCATTATAAATTTTATTTCAAATACTGCATTTAATAACATGAAAAATATTTATGAGATGGGAAGCTGGGATGGCTCAGCGGGTTAAGCACTCGCTTTGCAGACCCGGAGTCCAAGGATCAAACCCTGGCCCTGACCCATGCGGACCCATATGCTGAACTGGGGTGTGCCCCCAGTTCAGTTCTTGCGGGGGCCTATGCAGGAGGCCCCAGGCCCAATTCCTGCCTTGCGCAGCCCCGCGCCCACCTGTGGAATGAAACTATATGGAAAACTAATGCTGTTAACTATGAAGACTGCTCTGGGCCCTCCCCCTTCTCTGTCTCTTTCTGTCTGTCTCTCTGTAAAAAAACAATAAAAATAAATCTTAAAAAAAATATATTCACGAGAAGTTAAAACAACAAAACAAAAATTTAATAGTCTAAAGTTATCTCTTGTATACTAGTATAGGCAGAGATGGGATGGTCTTTCTTGGAGCTTAATCAGAGTTAG
>PVKE010042863.1:0-13581 GCA_004027555.1 Craseonycteris thonglongyai
TTGAACATATATTTTACTTATCTACCCATACCTCGCTGGAATGCACCTTATACTGAAACACAGTGTATAAACATAGTATGCATTTCACACCCCTTCTTCCCCCTTAGACTACGCCTATGACAACAAGTCGATCGCGACACACTTTTAAGATAAAAAGTAGATCTTATATACAGAAAAGTTGGCCACCCCTGCTCTAGAGAGACACAATTGGCTCAGCGACACACACTAGGACTAAGGGGCAAGGCCTGGATCAGAACCTGGCCCATTTCTAATGGCTTTGCAGACATATTCTGTGATACCACAGCACCTCTTAGAGGCTGCAGAGTGCAAAGCTTTTTTTATTTTTGTTTTTCCTGAGAAAGGAAATTTGAAACTTAGTTTAGGCAAATAAATGACAGGTGACTTTGGTTTTCTGTTTTTAGTTTTTGGCCTCACATTGTTCCTCTTTTTCTAGTTTTGGCATGGTTGCCTGTGCTTGGCTTCTGATCTGACTATACCAAGATGGTGGACAAGAGGTTATCCCATTCTTCAGATGTGATGCAGCTGAGCTGAGGTGCGTCTTTGTCAGACTGTGCTGCTGACACGCCATTCTACCTAGGATCCTCCCTACTGCAGAATTGAAAAAGGTCTGAATTGCCTTGAAATATACATGTATGGAAATGTAAAATTGTGTGGAGGTACTTGCTATGAGTGTGAAAAAGAATTGGACATTAATTAGCCTTTGTTGGGTTTTGAGAACAGGAAACATTTGAGAATGAAACAAGAATTGTTGTTCTTCTAGTGAACAGACAAAGTGCTTATGCTTTCTGAACTAGGCTTTTTTCTTGGTGTCAAGTAGATACTGAATGCATTCATTTTCAAAAGTCATGAAGGAAAGGCAAAAACTCTCCCTTTTGCCCACTACTTGCTGATATAAAGAATGGAATGGAATTTTGCCCCATCAGTCTTGCTTTCTAAGCTTTCATACAATCAGTAACATTGGCTTCTTCTGAGGCCTCATTTTAACTTCCATGAATTTCTGAAAACTGAAGTTTTGCCCAGACTGAAACAAGTGACTCTACTCTTTCAATCATTAATTTATTTCTTATTTTGCATTGACTATTTTCAACCATAGACCACTTTCTGTACTGCTTGTTTTTGTATAAAGGTTTATAATTCTCTCAGAGAGGGTTTTACATGAAAATGTTCACATTTTATAGTTTCAGAAAAAAAAATGTTTTGAGCCAGTGACATGAGAATGGGTTATATCCAAGTTCTTCTGCAGTCTGAGAAATTCCACTTTTAAAATATTACTGTGGGGAGAATGGCTAAAAAACTGGGCTTTATTGTAAAGGTTTGTTAATTATTTGTTATTAATCTTTAAGTTACTTCTCCCTGAGACTCAGTTTCATTATCTGGAAAAAGGATGCAACTGGTATCTTCCATTGATTTTGTTGATCCACGTTTTACTATGAGGTAACAATTATTTTATTAATAAATTAAACGGTTTGGAGACCTTTCCCAACTCGCTGTGAAAAGTATCCTTGGCTGTTTCCTGTTTGTCTTTCTAGATCGACTCTTCATTCTCCTCCTTGCTCTGTCCTGCGAGGCTGACCTGTATGGACTTGGGGCTTCGGCTGGGTTCTGCCATGGGGCAGTACCTGGGAGATGTACAGGGTAGAGATGAGTGAGGTCAGGTGCTATTTTCTGTCCTCTGGGTTCTGATAACCACTTTCTCCCCTTGTTCTCTTAGGGTTGGTAAAGGTAGATGTCCCCAGCTAATTTAGGCTACTTAACCTTTCTTGGTTTCCCTTTAAATCTACTCCCATCTTTATAAATAATGCCTTTATTAAATTCTCCTCAATTATCCCATTTGAGGTGCTGTCAGTTTCTCCCTGGGAGCCTGACCGATATAAGGGTCTGTCCCTGCAGTTCCTTAAGGACCCCTGGGTGTACATCCTTAATAGCAGACGTCAGTACTGCTTGGTGTTGCTTGTTCAGGGGGACAGTTTTGGTTGGTTGTTGCTGCTGAAACAGGAGCAGTTTGGTGGGCCTTTTACCTTCCTTCTATTTTGCTCTCCATTGATCTAGAATGAATTTCATCCACTCCCTCTCCGGGGCCAGCTCACCTAGAGCCTGGTGTGTCCCCAGTCCCTGCCTGTGGTGCAGTCACCTCCACGGAGACCTTTAGCTGTGGGAGGGAGAACACAATGCCACCTAATGACAAGGCTAACAGTAGGCATTCTACCTGCCTTGTCTTTGTCCCTTGGATGTTAAATGCACATTAGTGACACAGGCTTGACCGCACTGTAGCTACTCAACTTGTGGAGTTCTTTCTCTTTCTGTGTCACACAGCCGTTTCCCCCAATGCATGCCTACAGGGCCAAGGTGACTACGTAGCAAATGGTCTTTCTGGTTTTAGACATGCTGGGTGTGGAACCATTCCAATTCTACCAGGAATCCTTTGTATGTTTCATGGGGTACATGGAGAGAACTTTGATTTATTAAAATTGGTTTGCTTGATTTTATGCATTTAAAAACATAATTTAAAAAGGTGTTTGTTGATGTCACAGGACTGCCAACAGAGGCCATAGTGCAAAAAAGTTCACCTGCAATCTAGCAGACTGCATTCCCACCTGACGGGTTACGCATCTTTCTTGGAATATGACGTGGACATATCAATACATACTTTGCAGGGTGGTTCAATGAAATGATAAGTGGAAAGCATTTCATTTCCACTTGCTTACCATGGCAGGTACTATGCTATTATCACCTAGTATCCAAATCACAAATACCTTAGATTACCCACTTTTTTTCTTAGATTTATTTTTATTGTTTGACAGAGAGGGAGACAGAGAGATAGAGAGAGACAGAGAGGAAGTGGGGAGGGCCCAGAGCAGTCTCCATAGTTGTACAGCATCAGTTTCGACATAGTGTCATTTCACACAGGTGAATGTGGGGCCGCCCAGGACAGAAACTGAACCCGGGGTCTCCCACATGGGAAGCATGCTCCAGTTCACCATGCAGGCCTGAACAGGCCGGGGCTGGGACTTGGTCCCTGGACCTTGAGGCTACAAGGCAAGCACTCAGCCTATTGAGCTATCCTGGCATCCCCGAAGTTACCCACTTTATTCACAGCAACAATCTTCTTCAAACGCTGGAAAATGAGAAAAAAACAAAACAAAAAGATTCTTCCACTTCTCCAACCTTTGTGCCACCCCCAGTAATATACACTAACTAGGGCATTCCTTTATTTCCAGAAGTATGCTGATATTTAGGTCACTTCTCTACATTCTCAATTCCAACATACCATCCACAACTTCCATCCCTGCCTGACCATCCAAGACTCAAGTGCGTATCTGCCAGAAACAAAATTAGTAAGACACCTGCCCATGTAGTGGGAGTACAGGTTAATCTTCCTGTCATCCATTGGTGCCTGCTTTGTCCTAGACACTGTGCTTATATCAGGTGAAATGACTGATCTAGATTTCATCATTGCACTATTTGATCCGTCTGAATTAAGCTATCATAGACTGTACTGCAGAATGACATTCTACAATGTTGATGAAATATACTCAGAAGAAAATAAATCAATAATTTAGGAGAGATCATGATGGGTTAATAAAAGATAGAAACAAAGGAGGGGGAGAGAAAATTGATTTCAGCTTGAGTTAGACAAGGGAGAGAAAAAGCACATTTTGAACCTTGAGTGAGTTCATTTTGGTCTGGTTAGAATTTGTAATGTTGTTTTTATAGTAATTATTTTGTTGAGCTTTATTTTCTAGAAGTTAAATGGATTGAATGATGAATTATGAATCAAAAAGATGTAAACTGAGTATTGTTTGGACAGTTGATACTTAAGAGGCTTACTTTTGTTGTTTTAAACTTTGTCTAAAGCATATTTTTACAATTGAATATGGTACCTGTGGGAACTGATGGAAAATATTCACAAAATATTCCTTAGAGCAACGCCCTCTTATTGGTAGAGGGATTAGCTTTAGTGTGCCTTTGTGTAAAACTTTAGTTTGAACCTATTACCTTAACATTGACCTTAGAATCCCTCATGCTAGAATTTCCAGGAGTTTTTTTTTTTTTAAGATTTATTTTATTCAGGGGTGTCAAACTGGTGGCCCACCAGCCGGAGGTAATTTTTTTGTGGCCCACGATGCTCTGAAATAAAATGAAAATAGAAAAAATTGTTATGAAGAAAATAGCTGCCAGTTTGACACCCCTGATTTTATTGTTTTTGACAGAGACAGAGAGAAACAGAGAGAAGGGGGAGGGCCGAGAGCAGTCTCCATAGTTGTATATCATCAGTTTTCGACAGGTTTTGTTCCACACAGGTGGGCGGGGGCCAGATTTGGGGCCTCCCGCATGGGAGGCACGTCCCGTTGAGGTAGGGGCTGAACCCGGGGGCGAGAGCCAAACTGGGGGCTTCCCGCATGGGAAGCACACCCCAGTTCAACATATAGATCTGCATGGGCTGGGGCCGGGATTCGATCCTTGGTCCTAGGGGCTGCAAAGTGAGCGCTTAACCCGCTGAGCCATCCCTGTTTTCCCTCCAGTAGCTTTTAAATTAGGAATATTGGGCTTAATGAGCTTTTAGCAAACCAGGCGGCGTCCAGAGATGAGGAAGTACTTCTTGGCACTTTAACATTTTTCCCAGGAATTCTGGGCAGCACTGAATCCACCCATCTCTTACCACTCAAAGAATTTCGAGCCTGCAGTACCGTTTTTAGTGTTTTACTTTGAGCTCCAAGGTGTACCAGGCCATGTGTGGACTTCAGAATTAACAAACGGGTTCAAATGCTGGTTCTGCCATTTACAATCCGTGTGATCCTAAGAGGTTCCCTTAGACTCCTTGGGCCTTGGTTTACTCATTTGCAATAAGGGGATAATCATGGTGACCTTGAAGCCTTGTTTTAAGGAGCAAAATGAATGAAAGTCAAGCTCCTCATATGATATCTGGTACAGAATCAAAACTAAATTTATAGTAAAAGTTGGGATTATCTTTATCTTCTATTTCTCTACAATTCTTTTTCAATATTTAAATATCGTATCTAAAAGGAACAAACATGGTAATGATCGGAATCTGGGCACACAGAGTGAATAACTTGAATTGAATTGGATGAGCCCATTTTATTAAGTTTTGTGGAAGTCAGATTTTAGGGAGGTGAGGAATGAACATGGAGACTAGGTTCCCAAACCATTTTTTTTTTTCAAGAGAAACCTGTAGTTGAGGGGCCCAAGGTCAAGGGAAGGTTGTCTCATAATGGAGGGGGAATTTCTCAAGGCTGGAAAGAAGTCATTGGAATAGAGCCTGCAGATAAGAATTGGAGGGAGGTAACTTAAGAAATGGAATCTGGGGGAAGCCAGGATGGGTTAAGTGCTCACTTTGCAACCCCGGTGACTAAGGATTGAATCCCAGCCCCGGCCCTGGCCCATTTGGACCCATATGCTGAACTGGGGAGTGCCCCCAGTTCAGTTCTCACTGGGGTGAGACCCCCGGCCCAGTTCCTGCCCTGTGCAGCCCTGCGCCCACCTGTGGAATGAAACGATGTGGATAAACCAATGATGTGCAACTATGGAGACTGTTCTGGGGCCCTCCCCATTCTCTCTGTCTCTGTCTCTCTATCTCTCTCCCCCTTCTCTGTCAAAAACAATAAAAATAAATCTTAAAAAAAAAGAAAAGAAATGGAATCTGGCATGTTGCTGGAGAAGTCAGCCTTGGAAAGCAGTGGAGACATTAATAGTGTGTGGGGTCATTGTCTTTAGTACTATGAAGGATTTGGAGGGAAGCAATGCAAATCCCAAGCACAGAAATTCCTAATTTTTATGTTGTAAAAATTATTAAAATTTGGATATATATATATATATCCCAAAATATATATATGAGAGAAAATATTTTGTTTTGTATATTTCATATATGATACAAAAATGGAAAAATTATGTATAAATATTCCACTTTTCCTTATTTCATTTTCCCCCCGTTTAGAAATCTGTACTTTGTGTTTATTATTTTGGTGGTTAGCATTGATATTTTAACATGTACATTAACAAAGTCTAAAGTTTATGTTTATTTTTTCTTTCTTTCCTAACAATACATTGACCATAGAATATTATAATTTCAATCATCCTCTCTCAGATTATATGCTACTGTGTTTCAGTATTTTAGTTCTATTCTGCCTTCCCTCCCATTATCCATTATTACTCTTTGAAACAGTTAATATTTGTTTAGATTTCCTCATACATACATATATTTATTAATATCTTTGACCAAATATCTTCCTTGAATCTCGGATATTTTTATTAGGGATCTGTTTCCTTAGGTTTGAAGTACGTTCTTTAGAATTTTTTTTTATCGAAGGTCTATTGGTGGTAAACTCATTTCATTTCTGAGTTTCTTTTAAGAAATTGATTTTAATTCTTGCTTGTTCATGAAAGAAGGTTCTTTGCCATTCATATGTAAATGATCTTTTTCTCCCTGTTTTTTTACGAGCTTCTCCTTTTCTTTGGTGTTCTGAAACTTCATTGAATTTCCTCAGGGAAAATTTCTAAAAAGACCCACTTTGATGTGAGGATTGCTATCTTGTACCAGTTTTGGAAAATTCTCAGCTGTCGTTTTCTTGGAGAATGCCTCCTTCTCATTCTCCCTATCAGCTCTCCCTGAAACTCCAACTGAATACTAGTTGGATTCTCTGAGTCTCTATGCCTTAAAATCTCAATTTCATATCTCTTTGTCTCAGTGAGATGCATCCTGGCTCATATTTTCATAGTTGTTTTTTTTCCTCAAACACGTAAAACATTGTTATTTTTCATTTTGTGTTGTACAGCTCCAATATTTCAAGTATTTGTGGGATTGACTATATGGTCTGTTGTTTTTCTTGGCTTTCCACTCATGGTACATTATTTCTCTGTGTTTTGTATTTGTATACTGTGAGCTGTTGTCCTTGGAACTTCATCTGTGAGAATTTTCTTGTGGCCTGGGAGGACGATGTTACTCCAGAGAAGTCTTGTATTTGCTTCTGCCATTTGCCTTGGCACATTGCTAACCCAGGCCTAACTTGAAATTAAATTCTGTACTTGCGGCGTGTGTGTGCGTGGTGTGTGTGTGTATCACATAGTTAGCATGAATTTGGACCACAGGCCTATGTGAGAGCTGGTCTGTGGTAGTAAATTTAAAAAATTAAAAAATATTTTTCCTTCAGGCAGTGCTAAGGATGAAACAAACAAGTTTACTTCATGCTCTTTACTTCTCAGTTACCCTCCCACTGCAGGGTGTAGTTAGACTCTCCAGCTTGGGTGGCCTTGGAATTTTCCTCTCTTGTCTGCATCTCTACAGCCTTGAGTGCCAAGACTTCCTTCCCATTTAGGCCATTGCTCCAATTCAAATGTTTATTACCTTTTCCTGACACTACAGTAACTGCTACTTTGTGTTTTGGTTCTCCAAGTCTTACCTTCTCACTCTCATTTCCACACTGCCATCAGAGTAGTCTTGCTAAAAAATTAAAGGGATAATATAATCATCATCCAGAGAACAAACATTTGGCATGCATCGAACTTCACCAACCATCTGTAGAATGAGTCTTACCTCAATCATTGCAAAATCTCCAGCCACTCTCTGTACCTTGTGCATTCTATACTTAAGCCACACTAGATTTTTCATTCTTTTCTGAATAATATTTAGCATCTTCTTGCCTTTGCACATGTTGTGATCCCATCTACTGGAGGACACCAGTGAACATCATGATTGCGACTAGGGTAAGATAAGTGAGGTGTCTAGGGTGCAGAATTTAAGGAGACACTCAGTCTCAGGTTCATGCAAGTGCTGTACTGCTTCTGCCCAATGAACTGCCTAATGCCACTAATCAAGCTCTTCTGTTACCTGTTTACTCCCTAAAAAAGAATTGTAGGTTGTGCTAAATACCACATCCTACAAGGATGGACAGTGTTTGTTCAGCACTGTATTACCAGTGTCCATAACAGTACCTAGCACATAGCAGGTGCTCAATAAATATTTGGTGACTGATTGAATGGGTAGATTCTGAGTTTCTTGATGGCAGAAAATAAGTCATATTTTTCTGTTCCCTGCTGTCCTAGAATTCATTCATACTCGATCCCTAAAAGATGTTTGTTTGTTAGCTGAATAAGTGGAAGGTAGGCCTTTTTAGTTGGATCCAGGCCTGGGGAGAGTCTGAGTGAGCCTCACTCCTGTTACAGTTGTCTGTGTGCTGACAGCTCCTTCCTCTTGGTGTGTGTAGCAGGGTGTGGGTCCAATTGGGCTGAGACTGTTGAAGCCGGGTGGCTATCAAATCACCTTGAAGATTCTAATATACACATGAATTCTTGAACCCCTCTCCCAGAGACTCTGATCCCATTTTTCTGAGGCAAAATCAGGAATCTATACTTTTGTAAGATCCCTAAGTGGTTCTGGTAATTAGTCAACTTGAGGGATCAAAACACCACACTACCAACAATCTAATTTTAATTTCTTGATAGTCACATGAATTTTAAAAGAATAGTGATTGCAATAAAGATTTCAGAATCCTGAATGTTTTAAAAATACTTACACATCTGTAGATGGTTTTTCAGTATGCCACAAGACACACCATGAATATATTTGTACGGTTCAAATCTGATCTCTCCTATTGTTCATCTTCGGGAAGATCTCATGCCATACAGATGATCTCATCCTAAATGGGTGGACGAGAGAGTGTTGACTCAGTGAAGGAGGCGGAAAGGAGGAAAGAAGTTGAACTAAAAATAATTCCAATCTCTCCAGAAAATAACTTCACCAGAGAATGAATTACATAAATAATTGAGATAGCCGATGGAACATTTTAAATACCTGGAGGAAAAACATAGTCAGTGTGAGCCTCAAGTTGTTCCTCATTCCCTCAGTGATGTTTAGATCTGAGAAGTACATTGCAGGCGTTTGGAAACAATGGCTGTCACGGAGGCATTATGTTCAAAGACATTAAAAATAATCTGCTCCCTTAGAAATAAACATGTAACCTAAGCCGTTCGGAATTCTGAGCGACACGAATAGCTCTGTAGTCTCCCTTTGCTCTTTAATTTCTATTTCTACCATTTCATTATTCACCATTTCGGTGCGGCTCAGTTCGCCTATTTACTTAAAGTGTGATTCCAGACGACAGGCAGCAGTCCTTGCACAGCCCTTCCTGCCCCGAGAAACAGAAATTATGTAACTTGTTTTCAATTGTGCAGGCAGGGGAGGATTCACATGCTCGGTTTGGTGAGCTTCCAGGAAATAATTTTAAAGTGTTCGTCTGAAGTTTATCCAGACTTCCTTGATCTAGAAGCTACGCAGGAAACCTAGCAGAGAACTGAAAGACGTGGGTCTGGAGAGAGTTGCAGAGGATTCTGAGCTGTGATACCCTCTGCTGTCCATACGTTGGATAGCAGGAGGTCCAATTCTAGCGCTTACGTGATTTCCACTAATATTTGCTACAATTTACTAGTGCCCATTATTCTGGTTACTATTGTGGTGTAATAAACTGCCCTAATATGTCACAGGATAAACTCTTATTTTTCCTATGAGTCTTTGGCTCAGGAATCAGGAAAGGGCTCAGCTGGGTGGCTCTTTTTTGTGGGCTGCCGTCCGATGTTTGTCATCTGAATGCTCGGCTGGGTGAGATGTCGAAGCTGGCGCACTCACGTGGCTGGCAGTTTGTTGGCTGTCTGCTGGGAGCTTAGCTGGGGTTGTTCCTGGAGAGTCTGTATGTGGCTTCTCAATCTTGGTGAGCTTAGGTTCGTCAGACTTTTTACATTGGAGCTGACGTCTCCCAGAGCAAGCCTACCAAGAGAACCAGGCAGAACCTGTATGGCTTTTTCTGGCCTAGCCATGGAGATCACTTCCACTGTACCTCCCCCTCGCCCTTTTTTTTTAAAAAAGATTTATTTTATTGTTTTTGACAGAGACAGAGAGAGACGGAGAGAAGGGGGAGGGCCCAGAGACGTCTCCATAGTGGTATGCCAGTTTTTGACATGGTTTTATTGTACACAGGTGGGCAGGCCTGGGCTGGGGTCCTCCCACATGGCTCCCCTTGAGCCAGGGGCCTAACCAGGGGGCGAGAACCAAACTGGGGGTGGGGGGTAGGAACAGAACTGGGGGGTGAGAGCTGAACTGGGGGCCTCCTGCATGGGAAGCACACTGCAGTTCAGTGTATGGGTCCACATGGACCGGGACCGGGATTCAATCCTCAGTCCCCGGGGCTGCAAAGCCAGTGCTTAACCCACTGAGCCATCCCGGCTTCCCTTACACTGTACTCTTTTAGCCTAAGCCGTCACCAGTCTACCCAGATTCAATGGGAGAAGACATATATTTCATCTCTCAGTGGGAATAGTTGGAAGGAATTTATAGCCATTAAAAAAATCACACTCACATAATACCCAACATAAATAAAATATATATCTTAATTCTCACAAAAACCCTATGTGGTAGGTACTATTATTATCGTTTTACAGATAAGGAAATCTAGGTCAGGGAGGTTAAGTAATTTGTCCTAGGTCACACAGCTTGTAAGTGGTTGAGATGGCATATGAACCTATACCCGTCTCCAAATGTCTGCTGTTTCTATTAAGGTATGTAGTGCTTTATAGGCTCCAACTTTGTCTCAAATCTCAATGATGGCAGCTGTTCTAGGCAACTGGATAATTCTACCCAGTAGAGAATGTTGTTAGCACATGAAGTGCCAATTTGGGTATCATGTCTGTTCAGAGCAAAGAGCATTTATTTGAAGCTGTGGTCCTTTACCCTTAGTTAGGGAAATGTTCGGTGAGAGTTCAGCCCTTTCTCTGGAGACAGAACCTGGGTGTATTATCAGGTAGCCCAAGACAGAATCAGAACCCTGGGTGATACTGGGAGGCTGGGTGTATGTTATAATGACTCCTCTGGGGGTAAATGCATATAAAACAGATGTGATCATTGTAGGAAGAGGGCTCTAGAGCAAAGGTGTAAGATGGCTATTGGTTTGTCCAGTGTGAACTATGCCAAGTACCCATGTGGACAGACGGACAGATAAACCAAGTGGACAGATGGGACCACAGACAGTGTTTTTGAGCCCACATGGCTGAGAGAAGGTGCTGTTCCTCAGGACCCAGTGACAGGCAGGCCCAGACAGAGAGGAGAGGGGAGCAGAGGTGGACCCTGAGAGACCGGAAGTGAGCAGATGCCTGGGGAGGGCCCCACAGAGCTCCTGGTTGGGGGAAGCACAGAGGCTGGAGGGCAAAGACCTTGGGGGAAAAGCTCTCCTTTTCTCCCTTACTTTTCTTCTTTCCACACATATTTATGGAATATTGGTAGATAGTGTCCTGGCCTAGACATCTTTGCCCTCATGGAACTTACAGTCTAGATGAGGGAGCAGAGCCATTGAATTAATAATATCACAAATAATTGCATAATAACCATAGTGATAAGTTTTATCAGAGCTCCTAATTGCCCCCTCCCCATTCACCTTCTTTTTTATTTTATTTTATTTTTTAGCAGTGGAGTCTCCTGAAGTAGCAGCAGGGAATATGGCTATAAACTAGAAGTGGCCACGTGAGTCAGTTTAGGCTAATAAAAATGGTGCGTGTCACTTCCATGACCCATCCTTAAAGAGAAAACTTGTTGCCCTATACTTTCCCTATCGCTTCTTTCCCGTTGGCAGGTAAATAGTAACAATGGAATTTATCAATTAAAGACCCGGCCAGTTTCCCCCTCTATTTTTATTATGATAGATTAGCTTTTCCCCTAAGATAGTGCCAGTATGAAAAAGTAGAGTGTGAGAAAACAAGATGCCACTACACACCTATTGGCATGTCCAAATATTCAGAATATTGACACCACCAAATGCTTGTGAGGATATGGAGCACAAGGAGCTCTTATTCACTGCTGGTGGGAATGCAAAATGGTACAGCCACTTTGGAAGACAGTTTGGTGGTTTCTTACAAAAGTAAATACACTATTATCTTACCAACAAGAAATTGTGTTCCTTGGTATTTATAAAAAAGAATAGAAAATTTATGTCTAACACAAACCTGTGCATGGATGTTGATAGCAGCAGCTTTATTTATAATTTCCAAAAATTGGGAGCATCCAGTATGTCCTGCAGTGGGTAAACTGTGGTACGTCATCTGGGCTATTGAATATTATTCAGCATTAAATAAAAATGAGCTATGAAGCTATAAAAAGACATGGAGGAAACTTAAATGCTAATTCCTAAGTGAAAGGAATAGATCTGAAGAGGCTGCTTACTACATGATTTTAAGTATGATGTTCTGGAAAAGGCAGAACTATGGAGATAGCAAAAAGATCAGTGGCAGGCTGATCAGATGTACTATTTTAAATGGGAGAGAAAACAATGGTACTGTCCCATTTCAAATGGTACATGTGGTCAGACTAGTCTCACTGGGCTAAATTCAAGGTGTCAGTAGGCTGACCTTATGTACCATTAGAAATAGGACAGTACTGTTGTTTTCTGTCCCATTTAAAATGGTAAGTCTGGTCATTGCCAGGGGCTAGGGAGCAGGAAGGAATTAATAGATGGAGCACAAAGGATTTTTAGGGCAGTGAAACTCTTCTTCATAATATTGTAATGATGGATTTATGTTATACATTTGTCCAGATTCATAGCATGTACGACACTAAGAGTGAACCATAATGTAAACTGTGGACTTCGGCTGTGTCAGGGTAGCTTCATCAGTTGGAAAGAACGTACCCCTTTAGGGGGGAATGTTGATAATGGGGATGCATGTATGGGGCGGAAGGTATATGCAACGTCTCTGCATCTTCTTCTCAATTCTGCTGTGAACCTACAACTTCTCTAAAAAATAAAGTAGAATATATTTGAAGTATAGTGTGTTATACAGACATATGACTAGGAAGGCTATTTGATGAAGCATTAGAACCAGCAGGTTGTCCTCTGCTGGAATTAAAATGAGCTGGCAAAACAACCAGAGCATAGTTTGTCATGGTTTCTTTTACTGCTTGCTTTAGATGTCCTCTGGCTGAAAGGCCTTTTTTCTGCAGACTGAAAAAACAAACAAACAAACAAACAAAAACCTGGATTTGGGTTGCCAGATAAAATACAAGATGCCCAGTTAAATTTGAATTTCGGACAAACAATGAATACATTTTTAGTATAAATCAGGGGTGTCAAACTCAATTAAAACATGGGCCATTTGTTGCAACAGGCAAGATTCACGCGGGCCACATCACATTTACAAACGTTGCTGGAACTGAGTCAGCGCATTTATACACACCCACAGGCCCCCAGGAAAGGCACTGGGCCACGTGTATACTCGTCTTCAGTAGTTAAAGGGTTAACGAGGGAATTGTGTGTACGGTATTGCCTCGATCTCCCCTAAGCGCTATTTTCTTCATAACAATTTTTTCTATTTTTATTTTATTTCAGAGCATCATGGGCCACAAAAAAAT
Source organism: Craseonycteris thonglongyai (assembly GCA_004027555.1). Classification (NCBI taxonomy): domain Eukaryota; kingdom Metazoa; phylum Chordata; class Mammalia; order Chiroptera; family Craseonycteridae; genus Craseonycteris; species Craseonycteris thonglongyai. The sequence goes on from PVKE010042863.1 coordinate 13,421, forward strand.
TACCTCAGGGGCTGCATGCGGCCCGCGGGGCTGCCAGTTTGACACCCCTGGTATAAATGATCCATGCAATATTGGGGACAACTTATACCAATTTTTTTTTTTTTAATCTGAGTTCAAATTTAACTGGTCAGCCTGTATTCTTTTTTTTTTTTTTTTTTTTT
>PVKE010042864.1:0-13581 GCA_004027555.1 Craseonycteris thonglongyai
ACACACACACACACACACACACACACACACACACACACACACACACACACACACACAGATCATCCTTCACTTATAATGGGATTATATCCAGATAACCTCAGTGTAAACTGAAAAAAAATTGAAAATGAATTTAATGCACCTGACCTACAGAACATCACAGCTTAGCCCAGCCTATCTTAACCATGCTCAGGACACTTCTGTTAGCTTATAGTTGGGCAATTATCTTGAGAGTCATCTCAAGAGTAATTGCCTTCCTCATCTTCTTTTCAGAAGCGGGAGACACAGGTGGGCATTTTGTATACAGAATGGGACGCAAAAAGAGAATATCCAAAAAACATGCTGGCAACAGTGTATGCTGTAGAGCAAACTTGTCCAACCTGTGTCCCATGGCCCAGGATGGCTTTGAATGAGTCCCAACAGAAATTCATAAACTTTATTAAAATATTATGAGATTTTTTTGTAACCCCCCCCTTCTTTTCCACTCATCAGCTATCATTAGTGTTAGTGTGTTTTATGTGTGGTCCAAGACAATTCTTCTTCTAGTGTGGCCCAGGGAAGCCAAAAACTTGGACACCACTGCTGTAGAGTATTGGTTTATCATCCTCACGATCCTGTGTTTCACTGGGAGCTGTGACTTGCAGCCATTGCCCATCGTCACAGGAGAATATCAAAAGAGAATCATAGCTCATAATTGGTAGCCTGGGAATAGATAAAAATTCAGTTTGAAGTACAGTTTGACTTTTACCCTAGCGGAAAGTCAAAAATTCCTAAATTGTACCATTTTAAGTTGGAGACTATCTGTACCTGAAAAACTTGATTAGAGAGGCAATAAATTTTATCCCAATATAACTGTGCATACCCAGAATTTAAAGTCTCCTGTTTCTTCATCATGATAAAGTAATTGAAGGACAGCTATTGCTACTTAATTTAGACACATTTTAATATCCAAAAACTCAAGAGGAGATTATGGTAAGGTTGAAGAATATGACCTCTTTCAGATGGAGTATATTTGAATGAATAGTTTAGGGAGCTGTGCTATTACGTGTTTTTTTGTTTGTTTGTTTGTTTTGTTTTTTTCCCTTATAAATCTCTAAATATTAAGAACTAGAGAAAACTAATTTGAGTTGTGATTCAGAGGGTACATGATAATGAGACAAAATTCAAAAGAGATCTCTCTTTTGTAGAACTGGTTTTAAAGTCTATAAGCGATAAAACTACTATTGGTAGACTTATTTTAAATGCTGCCTTTGAAGAATATGCTTTTCCTTGTCTTTCTTATTTTAATTTTAATTGATTTATTTCATACTTTATAGTACACTGATCTTAAGCTTTGTGTTATTTTTTTAACCACCTGCAGTGAAGATATAGAATATGTCCAAATTTTTAGAATGCTCCTTTGTCACCCTTCTCCTCTTATACCAGGAAACCATTAGTCTGAACACTTTTTGCATGTTCTTGAACTTCATATACACGAACTCATGTACTATGTTCTCTTTTGTACCTGCACTCTTGCTCAAGAAAACATTTTAAAATTTATTCATGTTATTGCATATTTAATCAGTTAATTATTTTAAATCATTGTGTAGCATTCCATTTTATGTATATACAATATTTATTTACCCATTCTTCTGTTCTTGGACATTTGAGTTTTCCTCATTCACAATTTAGCTATTATGAATAAAACTGGTAAAAAAAAAATTTGTATCTGTCTTTGGTGAGCAGTTGCGTTCGCTTGTCTTGAGTATGTATGAGGCATTGAATTTCTGAGACATACAGAAGGCATACACTTAGAATTTTGAGCATTCTGGTGGGAGTATTTTGGGATTTGTTGTTTTAATTTAGATTTTCTTGGGAATAGTAACATTGAATACTTTTTCATGTATTTATCAGTCATTTTCATATCCTTTTTTTGTGAATACTTTCTCGAGCTCTTTGCCCATTTTTAAATTGGGTTGCTTACTTTTTTCTCAGTGATTTGTGGTTGTTCTTTTTTACATTGGACATGAGTCCATTGTGAGACAGACTGAATTTTGTCTCTCAGTCTGTTGTGTTGTTTAACTCTCAACGTTAACTTGATGAACAGAAATTCTTTATAAATTGGACTTCAATAAAATTTTTTTTTTCTTATATAATTAGTGATGGTTGTTTCTTTTCTTTTTGTAACAAATTTTTTCCTATTCTATTTCTTATGTTCTTCTTTATCTAAGTTTCTACTGTGAGGTTTTTTGTTTTTGTTTTTGTTTTTTAATGTGTAATGCTTTACAAATTTGCATCTCATCCTTACACAGGACCTCTGCTACCCTTTGTATTGTTCTAATTTTAGTATAAGTGTTGCCACAGCAAGCATTCCACTAGTGCTTTTTGAGTTCCATGTGAGAAGTATTTGTCTTTTTTTTTTTATCTTAAGCCAAATATTTTAAAGAAAACTTAGTGTTCTCAATGACTTAGGGTCCTCATTATGAATAGTAACTACTACTATCCAATAAATATGATAATACCCACCCTACAGTGCTGTTACAATGATTAAGATAATATGTATGACAATTCTTGGTAAACATAGGCTATTGCCTTATTGTTTACACAGACGTGCTGTGATACTTCCTGGCCTTATTGAAGGACTGTTACGTTTATGCTTGTTGGTCTTTGGCACCTGTAAGTTTTAACTATTATAAATCCTGCACAGGTAAGGTGTTTACCATATATAAATGCAATAACCCACTTTCCTTGTGTATAAAATATTTAGTTTATATTATAGGCCAAAGACTACATGAGCTGTGATAATAAGACTTATTTCTTAATAACTCATATTTTTTTCCCCCTAAAACATTTCTCATCTGTTTTTAACAAGTTGATCCAGTGAAGTAAAAAAAAGTAAGTGATACCATGGCCAAATACACTAAATTCTCAGCCAAGTTCTTTCTCAATTTGTCTCTCAATTTGTTGGATTGATACACATGTTATACCAACAGTTCTCAGTTTTAGTTGTTTATTAGCATCATCTGGGAAGCGAGTAAAAAATGATGTTCAGAAACCAGCCTAGGGTATTCTCTAAATTACTTGGGCTGGGGTGGTATGTAGGCATTAGTGTGTTGTAAAAACCCTCATGTGTGACCTGCACTGTTGGGTTAAGGCCCTGTTACTGAGTATTTAGCATCTGTTACAGTCACCTGAAGGGCTCATCAATGCATAATGATGGGCTTCACCCCCAGAGATTCTGACCAGTAGTCTAGATGGACCAGGAATGATCATTTCTAGAAAGTTCTCAGATGATGCTAATGCTACAGCATGAGAAGCACTGGCTTAGATATTTATTGTCATTCCTGCCATGTTGCTAACCTGCTGGCCATCCTCACCCTTTGCCATTTGAGATCTACTTGGAGGCTTACGTTCAAATTCTGTTTTATTTTTCACTTTACTGAACTACATTTATTTTCTCAGTTTCTTGGAAAGCTTTAGGATTGACTATGTATTATGTGACCTCTTTTGAAAAGAACCAAGTATTTGATGTGAGCTGTCAGATGACTTTTTCTAGTACCGGTATATACAATTACGTGATGTCAACAAGTGAAAATATGTCCAAAGAGAGGGATTTGATAATGAAACCTAGATGCAAACAGAGATCACCTTAGAGCTATTCATTTAGCCAGAAAATCAGGTTACAAATTATAATATGTATCTCCAGTTTACAAAAAAAAAGTCTCTACAGGAAAGGAAAAGAATCTGGTCCACAGGGATACCAAGATAACTCAACAGGTGAGGGCTTGCCTTGCAACTGAGAGGTCCGGGGATTGAATTCTGGCCCCAGCCTGTGTAAACCCACAAGCTGAACTGCAGTAAGTAACTGGTAACCTCCAGGATCATGGTGAAGGTTCTCACCTCCCCTTAGGGAGGCCCTCAGTTCAGTTCTGCCCCAAGTGGCCCCACATCCACCTGTGTGGAATGAAACTGTGCCAAATACTAATGATCTACAATTATGGAGACTGCTCTGGGCCCTCCCCTCTTTCCTCTATCTGTCTCTCTCACCATCTCCTGAATAACAAAATAAATCTTTTTCTTAAGATTTATTTTATTGTTTTTGACAGAGACAGAGATACAGAGAGAAAGGGGTGGGTGGGTGGGTGGGGCAAGAACAGTCTCCATAGTTGTACATCATCAGTTTTTCAACATGGTTTTGTTCTACACATATGGATGGGAGCTGTGCAGGTGGGAACTGGGCTGGGGTTTTCCTGCATGGGTCCACATGGGCCAGGGCTGGGATTCAATCCTGGGTCCCTGGGGCTGAAAAGCAAGTACTTAACTTAACTCACTGAATCATCCTGGCTTCACCAAAATAAATCTTAAAAAAAAAAAAAAAAGAAAGAAAGAAAGAAAGGGAGAAAGAGAAAGAGAAAGAGAAAGAAGAGAAAGAGAAAGAAAAAGAAGAAAAGAAAATAATCTGGTCCACAAACATCAAGGTATTGATAGGAACAATATCAAGGTATCAACGGTTGTATGGCCTTCTTTTTGTTTTCTGTGTGTTCTAGTTATTTTTTTCCCTTGGCAAACTTTTGTAATAAAAATTAAAATAATTTAAATACTTAATATAAAAAAAGAGATTCAGCAGAGATTTTATAAAATTACCTTTACTTACAATTATGCTAACAATAAGAGAAATCACAGGAGAGTAAGACATTTCACAAACAGGAACTTACAGACCTGTTAAGCATAAGGAACCCCAGTTTATATTGTCATATAATATAGCAAGCTGTTGAATCTCCTTGGATAGGAGGAAAAATACAGGGTGAACCAAAAGTAGGTGGCCAAAAACACCATAAATCTTATCATTTACTGTCCAACTACTTTTGGCTTGCCTTATATATAAAGGCATTAATGATCAATGACTGTGAAGGACAATTTCTTAGGATGTTAGCACCTTTGATTTTTTTTCTTTCCCCCTAAAGAGAACTTGAAAGGATTTGGCATGTTAAAAGCTAATTTTAACTTGAATCTATACCTTTTACTTTTGAAATCTTAAAAGGGTTTTATTTATTTATATTAGATTTGGCTGCATAGGTTCTGTTTTTTTGTTTTTGTTTCAATTTGGATGATGGGCCTTTCAAGAACGAAGTCATACTTTATTCGCTGGAAGTATAGGAATGTTTTAAACATAAGTGAACTGACTCAGTTAATAATCAATAATGTTCAGATCTTCAAAAGTTAGCAAGATCTATTCCTTGGTTGACATGTAATCCTTGTCCTCTCCCTTTCTCATCACTATCGTCATCATCAATAATGTTATTATATAGTATATATAGTTATGAGATTCTAAAGTAATCCTATAAGGCAAAAGCCATGTTAAATCCAAATTAACCTTGCAAATCCCATAGGAGGCTACATTAGAGACCTACATTTCTCAATAAGCTCAGCAGTGTGTTTTTCTCCAGAGTAAGAGAAGCTGTTTCTTCAGTTGAGCACCAGTTAACGTTATAGTGATTGGAGTATATTCATAGCAATGTTGTGTGAAAAACCAGTATCTTCAAATACTCTTAGATCACTCTCAATATACTATGGAATGCTCACAGTGTGAAATGCTACACTCTCAATGTAGTATGGGATGCTCACAGTCTGAAAAGCATATGGGAACTAAGTAGTGTTGAAACGGTTAATCCTCATTTCCCAGCCTATGCAAATTCAGTGGCAGGCTCCAACTACATTAGCAAGCAAAATGGCAGTAAACTATGTGAATTACATCTCTCTCTCTCTCTTTCTCTTTTAAATATCTATTACTATTGAATAAATCAATAACCTAGGGACTTAAAATAATTGATCACTCTCTCAATTTGGTGGGTGACTAGACTCAGTAGGGAAGGTCTAACTCAGAGTTCCTCATACAATCACACTTAGATGGCTTTGGGACTGGAGTCTTCTGAAGGTTCTGCTGAGCTTGATGTACAATATGGTATTGCCATTTATATGCCTGGATTGGCTGGAACAAGTGTCTCCATACAGACACTTCACATGACGAGTTTGAGCTTCCTCATAAAATGGCAGTCCCAAAGTAGTGGGACTTATGTGGCATCTGATTTAGTCTACAGTGAACATTCCAAGGGGCAGGAAGCAGAAACTTCCTGGCTAATTAAGGGCTGTGGCTAGAATTGTCCTAGTGCCCCCTCTCCTGAATTCTGCTGGTCAGAGCTGTCACATGGCCACCTAGATTCAGAAGGATAGAGAAGTAAGCTTCTTCTCTTGATTGGGGTCATGTTGCATGTGGGCTGAGAGATGCTATTTTATAGCCATCTTTGTTGAAAACAGTCAGCCATAGCCCCCCACCCCTTCCTTGTTACTCTTCCCTTTCCACTGACTTCTCCCCCATCTTTCTTCACTAAGCAAAGGGGCTGCATCTATGTAAGGCAGGATTGTCCAACATTGTGGCTTCCCTGGGCCATGTTGGAAGAAGAATTGTCTTGGGCAATGCATAAAATACACTAACACTAATGATAGCTGATGAGCTAAAAAAGAAAAAAAAAGCAAACAAAATCTCATAATGTTTTAAGAAAGTTTACAATTTGTTTTGGGCTGAATTCAATGCTGTCCTGGGCCATATGCGGCCTGCGGGCTATAGGTTAGATAAGCTTGATAAGGTAAATGTAAACAGAACTTAGCACCAATATTACACTTTCTAGTATATTTAGTGCTTTACATGTAGTTTACATACTACATACATTTTTATTTTATATGGTACCTGAGTTATCGTACCCAGAAATAAAATAGAAGTATTTTGTTTGATGGTTCAATGTATCCTATGAGGAATTAAAGGTGACTTAATAATTGCAATTTCAAAATAATCAAGAATATGCTATTGATATATTCTCTGGGATTCTACTTCAATTCCCAGATATAGAGCTGAACAGTTTTAACTTATTTAGGAGAAGTGCTTATAATCCCCTTCTTATTCTCTGGGCACAAGAAGAGAATTCTAGAAGCATGGATGCTTCACCAATTTGAATGGATTCACTTTGACACAGGTGACTGGGGAAGACATTATTATTCATTGTCATTCAGGTGTGCTTCATTAAATGGTGTGTCAAGCAGAATGTCAATAGCCAGAAACTTGTTGCTATTCTTTTGTTCATTGAGACAAGGTGTTATGGAAGCCCCTGTACTAATTAAGCAATAATGTTTTATACACTATTTGCAATGACCAAAGAAGTTTTATATACAATTCCTTGTTTTATTTGTCCCCAAATTCTAGTGAGCTATGTTCTTTTTATTCCCATTATATGGTTGAAGAAATGAGGCTCAGAAATTTATCCTAAATCATACCATTAAAGGCCACATGATTTGGTCAACACTCTAAAGTTCCATTAGATCACATTGACACACAAAACAAATATCCCCAGGATTAGCTAGAGTGCTTAAGTAGTCAGTATTCACTTTATATGAAGTAACAGAGGAAGGGCTTTGCTTGCTGTCTCTCTTTTTAGACAGTGATCATTTGTTAGTGGAAATTCTGCTGAAAGAGAAATCAGGGAGAGGTTTCAGAGAGAGATGAAATGGGGACAGTGTGAATTAAGTCTGAGTCAATAGGATTATTTGATGTACTATATATCTTCCCAGCATTTAGAATGTGCTTGTAACTTTTGCTCCAAATGACTATGTTTTCTTCCTTATTTTAAAAATAAATAGACATAGCTCTGAAAGGCCATGAAACTTTCACAGGAATTGTGAAAATTTCTTTTTATCAACCATAAAGGAAGGGCAGAAAATTCATTACTCCATTTAACAAACAATTATTATGGATCTTCTCGATGGAAGGCAAAACCAAGTACTCTGGGAGTAACATATGAAAAAGCAGTTCTGCCCTCAAGGAACTTAATTTTAGTCAGGATAAAAGACAGTGTCACAGTTATAAAAGAATAGTGAGAGTTACAGTTAGCTATGTGAGGTGAGATGACATAGAGTAGGGTTTCCAAAAAGAGAATTCACTTCTAACTACTAGACAATCTTGGAAGCCTACATGGAGCTATAGTATTGGTTTTAGACGTTAAATAAAATAGAGAAGAAATTGGATACCTGAAAAACAAAATTGGACATCATTATAGCAATAAGAAATGATAGATTGAACTAGAGCAATCACCAGTGGGAAAAAGTCAAGAGGAAGTTGTAATAAGAAATATGTGGGAGAAAAAAAAGTCCATGGGACTTAACAATTGATTGGGTATAGTGGATAAGAGAGCAGGAGATGGTGTAATTTTTGATTCATGTCATCAGAAAGTTGATGGTTCTCTCATGCATATAGGCAAATGACAATGGGTAAAGATTATATCGCAGCAAACAATATAGGACACACAGAATCCAGTAATTCAAGAAGGGTTTCTTTATAAAGAGTCACTTCGAATTGTTTGAGTATGAGAGTACCATGTGGGCCTTAGTAGGTAATTTATACAATTGCTAAACCTGAATGGACAGGGTAAAAAACTATTACTGAAATCTAGAAGGGGAGGGTCAGGTAGAGAAAGCCATATCGCAGTAAGTGACTTCCAGCTGAAAAAACAGCACAAGGGAACCTTCTAGGAAAGGAGAAAATAGCACAAGTACTTTGACCTTAACTCTCTTTTCTCCCTGCATTCTCTGTTGCCAAAGCCAGCTAGAAGTCCAAGGGCAAGGGCCCTGTTGATGCAGTCTGTATCCTCCCCTTCCTAGGGGCACAGAGCAGGGTGGAGAAGAGAGGGGATTGGACGGATCCCAGTGAGCTACGGGGATGGAGCTATGTGGATGGAGCTATGCGGATGCCTAGCATATTATGTGAACTGAAAAATTGAACCTGGGGTGGGTCTAGAAGAGCTGTTTGCTAAAAGGTGCATGCACATGAATGTGTGTGCATGGACACGTACACACACAATGAAAGTCAAAGCCGGATCCTTAGAGGATGGGTTTATTCACAGCAGAGTTTCTTAACTTTGGCACTATCAACATTTTTGGCTAGCTAATTCTTTGCTGTTTGGTGATGTCCTATACATTATAAGATGTTTATTTAGCAGCATCCCTGGCCTTTACACAGTAGATGCCAGCAGCAATTACCCCTCAAATTTTGATAATGAATAATGTCTCCAGACATGGCTGATGTGCATGGGCAGGGATTGGGGGTTGGTAGGGAGGTGCAAGATCCCACCCTCAGTTGAGAACCACCCATTTAATGACTGGGAAAAGGAAGGAGATCTAGAGAAAGGGAGGCCACAAACCAGCAGTCCGGGAGGAGAAATGGACACGTCAGGAGAACAGCATCCTGATGACCTGGCACAGAGTACTCAAAACAGGTATTGCTGACAGTTCAAATGCCATGAAAATTTCTCTATGGGAACTAGAGTCTGTCACGTTGGAGGTAGAAAGGAGTGGTCTAGATCAGGTTTTAACAGGCTGAGACAGGCAGTGGGAAAACGGGGATAGCCAGCATGGGTCTAATTTGGCAGCAGAGAGAAGGACAGAGGGAGGATGGTGGTTTCACCAGGTGGAGTAACGATTTACTTAAGAATGTAGAGACTTGAACAAATTGGCTGGAGGAGAGGAGGAAAGCAGTTAAAGAGGGAGCTCAGAGATAATTGTGAAGCCAACACTGTTCCAAAGGCTTTACATGTTCAAAGTGATTTGACTTTCCCAATAATTCCTGGAGGTTGTTAGGGTGGGTGCACTTATGATCCCCATTAGCCATGAGGGAACTGAGCCACAGAGTGTGTATTGACACAGCTAGTAAGTGGTAAAGTGGTATTTGAACTGTTGCTGAAAAGGAGAGAAAAGTTCAGTGCCAAACACTTAGAAATGAGGAGGGAAGGGAAAATTAAGCTCAGTTATGTACATATTTGATGTATAACAGGAGGGGCATTATGATTACTAGACTGAATGGAATGAACAGTCTCAAGAAAGCAGCATTTGAGGCCCTCTGCAGAGGCCGAGAAAGTCAGAGGCCCCAACAGATTTGGAATAGACACCATAGAAAATATTCCCAGAGATGGCACCTACTTCAGAATATTTTTTAAAAAGATTTATTTTATTGTTTTTAACAGAGACAGACAGAAACAGAGAGAGACAGAGAGAAGGGGGAGGGCCCAGAGAAGTCTCCATAGTTGTACATCATTGGTTTTCCACATTGTTTCATTCCACACAGCGGGGCGGGGGCCACACAATGCTGGAACCAGACTGGGGGCCTCCTGCATGGGAGACACAACCCCTCAAGCCAGGGGCCGAACTGGAGGGTGAGAACCAAACTGAGGGCCTCTCGTATGGGAAGTACACCCCAGTTTAGCATATGTGTCCACATGGGCCAGGGCTGGGATTCAATCCTTGGTCCCCAGGGCTGCAAAGTGAGTGCTTAAGCCCCTGAGCCATCCCGGCTTCCCCTTCTTCAGAACATTAAGAGCACGGTTGTTCCAGTTGTCTGCATACAAATGCTTCTCTGATCATTTCAAGGAATTCATTGTTGTTGCACAGCTGTTTTCCTCCCTATTGTGTATGTATGTTTCCTGTGACTGCTGTGATAAATTACTACAAACTTGGTGACTTAAACAACACAAATTTACTCTCACAATTCTAGAGGTAGACGTTCAAAAGCAGCTTAACTGAGCTAGATGCAAGGTGTTGGCAGGACTAGCTTCTTCTGGAAGCTCTAAGGGAAGGTCTGTCCCCTGCCTTTCTCAGCTTCAAGTGGATGCCACTATTCTTTGGCTTGTGGCCTCTTCCTCCATCTCCAGAGCTCCTCGTTCCAGTCACTTCTGTTCATGTCATGACATTGCTTTTCCTCCAACTCTGACTCTCTCTGGATCCCTCTCACGAGGATCATATGATCACACTGGGCCCACATGAACAGTCCAGAATCTTCTCTGCATCTCAAGGTCCTTAACTTAATCACACCTGCAAAGTCCCTTTTGCCATTTAAGGTCATATTCGCAGGTTATGGAGCTTATGATATGCATACATTTGGGGGCTGTTTTCATCCTACCAGTTTCTAGGTTATATTCAAAATGTATGGAAAGGGGGTTTAGCCAAGAAGTTAAGGGTGTGGCCTCTCCTCTATTGCTTGGATTCAAGCCCTGGTATTGCCAATTTCAGCTCTATGATTTTTTTTTTTATTTTTTTATTTTTATGGTTTTTGACAGAGAAAGAGACAGACAGAGAGAGACAGAGAGAAGGGGGAGGGCCCAGAGCAGTCTCCATAGTTGACAGCATTAGTGTTTCATATAGTTTCACTCCACAGGTGGGTGTGGGGCTGCGCAGGGCAGGAACTGGGCCAGGAGCCTCCTGCATAGGCCCCAGCAAGAACTGAACTGGGAGCACACCCCAGTTCAGCATATGGGTCCGCCTGGGCCAGAGCCGGGACTGGATCCCTGGTCTCCGGGGCTGCAACATGAGCGCTTAACCCACTGAGCCATCCTGGCTTCCCCAGCTCTATGATCTTGAGTTAGTTATTTAACATCTTAAACATTCTTCCTCATCTGAAAAATGGGGATAGTAGCATCTCAAGCATTGTTGGGGGATTAAGTGAATCAATGCAGGTACAGTGTACCAAATACAATGCCCGACCCTACTTGAGCATCAATAAGCATTATCAACTATTTTTCTTAATTATTTATACAAACACTTTTTCATTAAAGTGTTTTAATTAGAAGAATGCTGTTCATTTGATCAGTCCATTAGATTAAGCAGTTTCTCTAAAAGCAAAGACTATGTTCTCAAAAGATGTCCCTTCCTAGCTGGTATTATAAGGAGATGGAAAAATGGGGTTTGTATCAATATTTTCCTCTAGGTGGACATAGACTTATCTTCAAACTAGCATTATTTACAGTCCAGAAAAATGTCTGCTAATTTTTTCTTTAAAAAAAAAAAAAGCTGTCCTACTCAGGGCAAAATAAACAACAAAACTTTGGGCAAATCTTTGCCAGACACATCAAGTGAAGCTATTTGTAAACCTTCACTGAAAAAAATCACTGTAGCATCCAACTTGTTGTTTTTTCATGTTATGGTATTTTCTTTGGTCTCTGATACTTAATGACTGTTTAGATCTCTGTTTGTTGGTAATAGATAAGAGCAAGAGTGCTGAAATTAGAAAAAGAGAGAGACCCAAACACACACACACACACACACATACACACACACACACACAAAGCTAAGATGACCTGAAGGCCAAACTGGAATGGTTTGATAACCTTGGGTATGACCTTGGACAAGTCTCATAGCTTCTACACCTCAGTTTCCTCAGCTAAAAATTGGTGGTTATGATACTCATATTATAGGATGTTGTAGGAACCCAAAGAGATAATGGATGTAAAAGTACTTGTCTGTTCCTAGCACACTGTCAGCAACAGGGATTATAGTGGGAGTAACAAGGAGGAATCATCAGAACAAAACTGGCAAGCCTAACCTGGGAAGGCAATAAGTACTCTTACAGAGTATGGCTAATGGTTAACTATATGTTCTGTTAAATTTCTTTTGTCATGACATCAATGTAATGATACGTTAGGATGAAAATACCATTTCAAAGTCCAGAAGCAACCAGGTGTTTCCAGTGTTATAAGGAACTGTGAGGAATCCCAAATCATCACTTCTGTAAGTCATGGCCAGTGCAGTATTTTAACCTTCTTAAGCCTTTCCAGTTTGTCATTTTCAGTCACTTAGGCTCAGTACATATTTGTTGGTCATCAGCCACCATCTAGCTCTGTGACCTTGGAAAGGGCACTAAAAGTCTCTAGACTAAATTTATTCCCACCAAAGGAAGAAGGAGGGCACCATTGATTCCTGGGGTCCATTTTACCTCCAAAACTCAACATCATGCTACCATGATGGTTTAACAACCTGGTTAACATTTGAGAATAAATGAGAAAGGAGAAAGAGACTCTAGCTCTGCTAAATACCTCTTTTATCTCCCTGATTGTATAAAAACTACCCAAGTTGCCTCTGGTTTGCAAAGGATGGCATTGCTATTTATATTGTAACCAACCTAGGATTATAGAAAAATTTGTACAATTTTTATTTCTAACTATTCTTTAGGGATTCGGCAAGAATAGAATGTGCACTTGGGCAAATATTGGATTCCAGTGAACTATATACTTCCATTGTGTTTTGAAATATAAGTTGGCATAAAAGAACCAACAAAAAAGTCATTACAGTTTTACTATTTGTTGGCAGCAAGAGAAAAATAATCTCTGAAAATGAGTAATGTCATGTTAATGGATCAAAAAAAAAAAAAAAGCATAGTTTAAATAGCTTATTCAGAGAAGTCTACCTCTCTGTACTTTCAGTTTCATGGAAAAATAAATGTTTTTTTGATAAATTATATGAGTTGTGTTTCAACATAAATGTCGATGTTTGATCAGAAGTTTTTTCACAAATGCCAGTCTGGAAGGTCCACTAGTTTGATGAGTCATTTACCTCAATGAGGAAACTTAGTTATTTCTATTCTTTGTTCTCATACAAGAATCTTCAAAGAGAAGCCACTCATTCTGATAAAACAGAAAAATATGAACTTTGGAGCTAGACAAAACAGATTTTAGCTTTGCTTTTGTTACTAAATTAACTGACGAGTTGATGCAAAAACCTCTGAGTTTTACTTCT
>PVKE010042865.1:0-13580 GCA_004027555.1 Craseonycteris thonglongyai
CCCATATCCAGTTCATACAAGAAAGCTCAGACCCTTGATCTCCCTCACCTCTCCGCCCAAACTTTCTTCTCAGCAAGGTGTTTATTTCAATCCAATACTTGATTTCATAGGGTGCGTACTCAGCTCGGGGGCAGGGTGGACATGAAGTAGTGATGAGGACAAAGTGTGCTCTACACTTATCATTTTAAAAATTTTTATCAGAATCTGAAGTTGTATAATCTTGTTGCTTCCCGGCAACTATCCCAGTTGCTTCCAGAGGTTTCAGTCAAGGGCATCCTGACCCAGTAAGGACTGGGCATTTCTCTTAGCAAAAGAAAACTCTAGTCTAGACCTATGCTGTCCAATACAGTTGCCTCTAGCCACACATGACTTTTAAATTTAAATTAAGTAAAATTCAGTAAAAATACAAATTCAGTGTTTTAGTCACACTAGCCGTACTTCAAGGGCTCAATAGCCATCATGGCTAGTGGCTTCCATAGTGCATGGCTTACATTAGGCTGACCAGACATATCATTTTAAGTGAGACAGAAAACAACCACACTGTTCCATTTCAAATGGTACATATGGTCGGCCTAGTCTCACTGGGCTAAACTCAAGGTGGCAGTTGGCTGACCGTACATATTACTTGAAGCAGGACCCGACTGTTGGTTTCTGTCCCATTTGAAATGGTAAGCCTGGTCAGCCTACTTACATACAAAACATTACCAGCATTGCAGAAAATTCTATTGGGACATCAACGATCTGTAAAATTACGTATGTTCTTCCACCTATGGAAATTAAAACAAAGGAAGCTAGTTCTTAGCATCACCTTGTTGGCCATAAGCAGAGATTAAAGATACTTCTCTTCCTGGCAGGACAACAAAGACATTTCTTTGCCTTAAATTTTTGGTACTCAGTTGGCTTTGGATAGTTGGGGGTTTTAATCAGAATTTGCTTTAGGAAGGAAAAGAAGAATTTAAAAAATATATTCTATTTATGACTAAGAGAGGATACTTTGTCAAGATTCTTTGCTATTTTCAATGTTTAATTCAGTCTATTTAGAAATCCCAGGAGTTTGATATGCTTTCTGGGATAACGGGTCACAGTATTTTCTCAGGTCCTCTGCCTCCTAGTTACTTGTCCAGAATGTCAAGAAACTTGTTTCTTGTTTACCATTTTTAACTTATCAGATTGACAAAGATAAAAATTTAGTGACACATTTCATTCCTTATATGTTGATGATGAAAGTATAAATTGTTACAACCTCTATTGAGAGTGATATGGTAATCTCCATCAAAATCAGATATGCACCTGCCCTTTAACTCAACAATCCCCTTTCCTGAATTGATCCTAAGATACACTCATGTGGCATAAGAAGACATGTGTGTCAGGTTATTCATTGTTGCACTGTTTAGAAGCTTGGGAACAACCTAAATTTCTATAAACAGAGTCTCAAATACATTACATCATCCATATGTAACAGAGTACTATGAGTAGGAAGTCATACAAAAAGATGACAAAGCTCTATGTCTCAGTTGAAACAAATTCCAAAATACGAGTTTTGACAATTAAGTTCACAAACTTGGGGGAAGCCGGGATGGTTCAGCGGGTTGAGCACTAATCTTACAGCCCCAGGTCCAAGGATCAAATCCCGGCCCCAGCCTGTGTGAACCGTACGCTGAACTGGGGTGTGCCCCCAGTTTGGGGTTGCTGGGGTGACCTTCCCATGTGGGAGGCCGCTGATTCAGCTCCTGCCCTGGGTGAGCTTCCCCTGTAGAAGGCCCCCAGCTCACAGGGGTGAACTTCCCATGTGGGAGGCCCTCAGCCTGGTTCCTGCCCTGCGAGGCCCCGCACCCACCTATGGAATGAAACTACAGTGATACCTTGAAATCTGAAAGCCCCCAAACTCGAACAACTTGGAATCCGAACGAAAATATCAAGCAAATTCTGCCTTGGAATCTGAACACCAACACATTGCTCGCAGGGGACGTATCGACTATACGGCCCACAGCTTGATCCAAACGTTCACTTGTCTTGGAACTTGAACGTTTTGGAACTCGAACAGGGTTCTGGGATGGATTAATTTCGAATTCCAAGTCATCATTGTATATCAAAAAAACTAATGAGGGAAGCCGGGATGGCTCAGTGGGTTAAGTGCTCACTTTGCAGAGCCGGGGACCGAGGATCGAATCCCGGCCCCAGTCCTTGCGGACCCATATGCTGAACTGGGAGCTCCCCCAGTTCAGTTCTCTCTCTGTCTCTGTATCTCTCTCTCTCTCTCTCTCTCTCTCTCTCTCTCTCTCTCTGTCAAAAACAATAAAAAAATAAAATAAAATAAAGTTGTAATAAATGTTAAAAAAAACCCCAAAACTAATGACGTACAATATGGTGACTGCTCTGGACCCTCCTTCTTCTCTCTGTCTCTTTCTGTCGCTTTGTCTCTCTCTCTCTGTAGAAATCAATAAAAAAAAGTCCACAAACTTGCCACTGTGTGCTAATGTTGGCAGCACTGTACAAACAACTCAGTAAGGTTTTATAACCTTGGTATATCCGTGTCTCACAGCTGTGATTGTGTCGACGTGTGGTGGTGTTTTGCTGACTGATTCTTATTATTGCTGTTCCATGTGTTTGTGTGCCATTGTGAGAATGTCAGAGCTTGGAATTAGAGCAACAAACAAACATTAAATTTCTTGTTAAACTTGGCAAGAGTGGAAGTGAAATGAGGGGCATGTATATGTGGATAATGCCATGAAGAAAACAGCAGCGTACAAATGGATTAAACATTTCTCTGAGAGAGAAAAAGCATCACTGATGAAGAGAGGTCAGGGCAGCCAGTAACGAGCAGAACTGATGAAAACATTGCAAACATTCATCTAATTGTACATCAAAATAGTCGCTGACTGTGAGAAGCCTAGCAGTCTAAGTAAACATTGACAAAGAAACAGGGAAATCTTCACTGAAAATCTTGGCATGAGAAAGGTGTGTACAAAAAATTGTTCCAAAGGAGCTCACTGATGAACAAAAAGGAGAATTGAAGTTTGCCAACACCTTTTGGAGAGGCAAGACGATGTCTTGGGCTGTGTTATCACTGGTGGTGATGAAACATGGGTGTACTAATATGACCCTGAAACAAGGTGTCAAAGTGCACAATGGAATTCAGCCAATTCTCCATGACCAAAAAATTTTGCCAGTCCAAATTAAGAGTCAAAATGATGTTGCGCATACGGTGATGGAAAGTGAGCTGATTCTGGGTGGTGAGCATATAATGCGATGTATAGACAATGTAATGTAGAATTATACACCTGGAAACAATGTAATTGATATCCATTAATGTCACCCCAATAAATTTAACAAAAAACAAACAAACAAAACAAAATGATGTTGCTAACATTTTTTGATACCAGAGGGATTGTTCTTTATAAATTTGGATCAACTGGACAAACAGTCAACCAGATTGGCTACTTGGAAGTGCTGAACAGACTGCATGAAAAAGTTAGACAAAAACGACCTGAACTTTTTGCCAACAACGCATGGCTCTTGCATCATGACGATACACTAGCTCACACAGCACTGTCTGTGAGGGAGTTTTTAGCCAGTAAACAAATCACTGTTTTGGGACACCCTCTCTACTCACCTGATCTGGCCCCCAGTGATTTTGTTCTTTACCTGAAGATAAAGAAAATATTGAAAAGAAGACATTTTGATGACATTCAGAACATCAAGGGTAATATGACAGTGGCTCTGATGGATATTCCAGAAGAAGAGTGTCCAAATTGCTTTGAAGGATGGACTAGGTATTGGTGTCAGTGCTTAGCTTTCCAAGGGGAGTACTTTGAAGGTGACCATAGTGACATTCAACAATGAGGTCTGGAGCACTTTTTCTAGGATAAGTTCACAAACTTAATTGTCAGACCTTGTATATTGTTAGGTGAAAAGTAACCTGTCATCATTTGCATTTTTAAAAAGATATGAAAGGGAAAAAACATTATAATATTTATATGTATAGAGAACACTTCTGTAAGAAGAGGGAAATGGGGGTTACTAAGAATGAGAGCTGGGAAGGAGATTTCTTTAACTAAATGTCCTCTGGTATCATTTGGATGTGGACCAGTTATCTATTAAAATATATACTAAAGGGGAAGCTGGGATGGCTCAGTGGGTTAGGTGCTCACTTTGCAGCCATGGGGACCAAGGATCGAATCCTAGCCCCGGTCCCTGCAAACCCATATGCTGAACTGGGGAGTGCCCCCAGTTCAGTTCTCATGGGGGTGGGACTCTGGCCCAGTTCCTGCCTGGTGCAGCCCTGCACCCACCTATGGAATGAAACTATGTGGAAAAACCAATGATGTGCAACTATGGAGACTGTTCTGGACCCTTCCCCTTTTCTCTGTCTCTGACTCTGTATCTCTCTCTCTCTCTGTCAAAAACAATAAATAAATCTTAAAAAAAAAAAATATATATATATATATATATACACTAAAAAAAAAAAGACAAAACAGAGTTTTCCAAAGGGCTCCCTCACTTTAAATCCTTCTTTCACAGTCTTTGTTAACTGATGAATATGAATTTAGGCTTAGAAAAATGTCATTTGTGTTTGGTAGCATCACAGATTAAGTGACCCTACCAAAGCTCTCAATGAGAACTACGGTTATAATTATGACAGATGACATAAGAGAAGTAAAAATGTCTTCTTGACTATATCTATGAGATGGTGAGAAAGTAAAGAATCCTCAGACCAAAGGCAGGGAACAACACTAAAGGCAACTTCAGCCCTGAGGACTTTGTCAAACCTAGTCAACTTGACTGATTTTATGTCCTGGCAATGCTCCCGCCTGCAGAATGTGGGGATTCTAGAAGATCCTTTCACAAATAAGGTGTCCCAAAGATACACACCCTCAGGGTGAAGATGAATTAAAAATGCCACCCCCACCCAAGCAGTCCACAAGGAAAATAACCTATCTTAAATTTTGGGACTGAAAACCGTGTAGAACTTCTTCCCTAGCCCCACCCCCAAGAAATCTGAAACCCAAGCTGCTTCACACACAGGGTTGCCACCTAAAGTTCAAAATCTCAAGCTGAGGATTACAGTGATCCTTGGCAGGTAGTATTCAGATTCCTTCTGAAAGAGCCCATTTTAATCTTTGAACTCAAAGAATTTCTACAGAAAAATTACACAAAAATAAAGAAAAACAATAAACACATAAGAAAACAGGGCATCACAAATAGGAGCCGACAGAACATAAATGTTAAGTCAAACTTGCAAAAACACCTATTATTGAAATTATCCGAGCTAGAGCATTTGTGAAATAAAAGAGACACTTAAAACTCTGAGTAAAGAGCAAGGATTGTTGAATAAGAACCAAACGGAACTCATAGAAGTAAAATAGATTTACTTTATACACATATAAATGCCAACAGAAGAGTGTGTCCTCCTCAAATACCTACGAAGCTTGTGCAATGCCTACCAGAGACCTGTGTGTGGCAAACATCATTAGTTGTCTATACAACAGACCCCAGCTTTAATTGAATATCAGGTCACCATAGCTTCAGGCGAGGTTGGCCTCTTCACCAGCC
Source organism: Craseonycteris thonglongyai (assembly GCA_004027555.1). Taxonomy (NCBI): domain Eukaryota; kingdom Metazoa; phylum Chordata; class Mammalia; order Chiroptera; family Craseonycteridae; genus Craseonycteris; species Craseonycteris thonglongyai. Next base: position 5,554 of record PVKE010042865.1, read on the forward strand.
CCAGAGGCTGAATACTGATTGGTTGAACTCTCAGCCAACCATTGTTTTTTGGTCCTTCTGCTTGTAATTGATAGGCAAGCATATGCTAGGCTGTTCTAGGCATTAAAATGTGAGAGGAAGTCAGCTGGGAGCTTTTGGGAAGGTCTTCTCTGCTCCTGGAAAGAGGTGAATGGTGAGAAACAGCTCTTTTCTGACTCTAGTCATCACTATCTGCGATATGAAGCATGGAGCTATAGCAGCCACATTAGGGCCATGAGGGGGACTGTCCTGAGATGACAGACAAGCCAGTACACTGAAGATAGGATGGTAAGAACGTGAGTCCGTGATGACCCACTTTTGCTGGTAAACTAATCAACTCTGAGCCTGCCTAATCTCTAGAATTCTTATTTGAACTATAGCTTTGATTCTTGTCTAAGCCATTGGTCGAGCTTTCAGTGACTTACATCAGGGAACTTCTTGACTGACACACCATGCTCTCACACTGCAACACAAACTTGGGTAGCAGGTCAAATCCAGACAGGGCAGCAAGAACTAAATTCACAGCCAGCTGGCAGCTCACCTGGAACTTCTAGAAAAACTGTGATTGGCCCTCCACCAGCTTTCAGAGGACAAGGGTCCAAGGGCAATGGCATGTGCTTTGGCACTTAGGGACTGAAGAATAATACCTGCTTTACACCAAGAGTTCAGATTTTGACGTCATTCATTTAGTTATTCATTACAAGTTTGTAGACACTTGGTAAAAATGTAAGGACAAACAGAGGTGCAGAACAAATAGAGTGCATCTTCTGGGTCCCCTCCCTCCCACTCTCACCAATCCCCTTTCTGCTGTCATACCCACCCTCTCCACAGTTACCGGTCTTTCTCACTGACTTGTTCACAGGAGGTAGAATTACGCATCATCTGAGAGTTGGTGTATGGACTGGATCAAGCCATGCAGACCTTGAGAACAAAGGAATCGGATTTAACTCTCAGGTAGTATTAGTGTGCTGTGGGGTGAACTCTATTCCCTACTCTGTTTTTCTGCCCAACACAGCCATGCTGAACCTAACGGTGAGCTAGAATCAGACTGCCCTAAAGGAAATCACTGAGTCATTGAAAAGCCACTTATGGGGAAGCCGGGATGGCTCAGTGGGTTAAGCGCTCACTTTGTAGCACCAGGAACCGGGGATCAAATTCCGGCCCAGGCCAGTGCGGACCCATATGCTGAACTGGGGAGTTCCTCCAGTTCAGTTCTCTCTCTGTCTCTGTATCTCTCTCTCTCTCTCTCTCTCTCTCTCTCTCTCTCTGTGTCAAAAATAAATAAATAAAAATATTAAAAAAAAAAGAAAAGGAAAAGCCACTTATTACAAAAGCACAGGGAAAGCTCACTGTGCTGTTTAAACCCCTACAGTTTTGCACATGCCATTTATTTTCCTTGTTCCCCTGACAAGCTTATACTTACTCTTTAAGAACAGCTTAAATGTCATGTCCTCCTTGAAGCTCTCATAATCCCAATCTCTCTTCTCCCCATTATCACTACTTGACAAAAGAGATTGCCTCTTTCTCCACACTCCCAGCATGCTCTGTTCACTTGCTATTGAAAATCTTTGGTGAGTCCTGATCAAGATGGTGGAGTAGGGGATGTTGGGATGGCTCAGTGGGTTAAGCACCTGTCTTTGAGCCCCGGGGTCAAAGGATTGAATCCCCGCCCTGGACCTTGCAGACCCATATGCTGAACTGGTGTGTGCCCCCAGTTCGGTTCTCACCAGGACAAGCCTCCTATGTGGGAGGCCCTGATTTGGATTCCATCCTGGGCATGGGCCCTTGACTCACAAAGGTGTACCTCCCATGCGGGAGGCCCCCTGGCCGGTTTCTGCCCTGTGCAGCCCCAACCTGTGGAATGAAACTATGTAGAAAACTAATGATGTACAACTATGGAGACTGCTCTGAGCTCTCCCTCTTCTGTCTCTTTCTGTTTCTCTCTCTCTCTCTGTCAGAAAACAACAAAAATAAATAAATAAATAAAAATAAGATGGTGGAGTAGGTAAACACTGTGCTTGCCTCCTCTCATGAGCACATCATAATGACAACCGAACTACAGAACAACCATCATTGAAAATGACGTGAAATCTAACTGAACAGAAGTCCTATAACTAATGATATACAGAAGAAGTCACGTGGAGACTGCTAGGAGGGGCAAAGACACAGAAGGGGCTATCCCATATGTGGTGGTTAAGAATCAGGAGGAATATCTCAGCTATGGCGGCTCACCCTGAGGAATGAGGGGCCCCAGACTCACACCAGGCTCCCTAGCCTGGGGTTTCAGTGTTGGGAAGAGAGGTCCCCCCACATCTGGCTGTGACAAGCAGCGATGATTGTGGCTGGGTGAGATGGAGAGCTGCTGGAGTCCCAGGCAGGCCTCTTAACGGGCCCACACATGGACTTGCTAACAGACTCAGTGGCTCTGAGCTCTAGTGCTAGGGCAGTGGCTTGAAAGATGCCAAGGACATATGGGGAGGAACTGAACTGAATGGCTTTGGGGTGAGGGAAGGAGGGGGCAACCTTCTCCCTGACAGAAGCACTGGTAAAACCAGGAGTTTTTTTGTTGCGCTCTCCCTGCGCCTAGTGTGCAGACACAAGCAGGTGCCATATCTGAGTCTCTGTCAATATGGCTAACACTCTTCACCCTGCCCTGGTGATTCCTTGAGAACCTGCCCCACCCAACATGCCAGACCATGGAAGCCACTTCCAGCATGTCTTGGCTCATGCTGCAGGGTTTTCTAAAATCTCTCCAAGGTTCACAAACCCAAAACAAGCAGCATCTGGCCTTGGTGTGTCCTGTACCTTTTTCTAAGCAGCCCCAAGCCTGGCACTAGCAGCAGCCAGCCCAGGTCCCCAGCTTAGCCTCTCTCAGGCACCACCAAGCCCAGCACAAGTGGCAACCATCTGTAGATCACTTTGTAGATCATATTAAGTGGCCCTGGGTCAGGGCACTGGCATCAGCTAAACTTGGCCTACAGCAGAGTCCCTCCCAAGGGGCCTCAGAACCAACACACCTGGTAGCCAGCTTTAGACCACACCAGAGCACCACACAATCACCTCCACAAAAAGACACACCAGAGGGCAGACTGGGCAAACACCAGAGCCCTGTACAGGAGCTCCTCCAGTTTAATCATGGCGAATCCTCACAACCAATCAGCCAGATGCTCAATCGCTCTCGATGTGCAACTAGAAACCAGGGCTCAAGTACAATAGGAGGGCACATACAACCCACATAAAGACCACACTTAGAGCACCCAGCTCAAGTGAGCAGGGAAACTGTGCTGCTGGGCCAGGTCAAATGCCTCCTACATAAGGCCGCTCAACCAAGACCGGGAAACATAGCAGTCCTATACTAGGGTGACCAGATGTCCTGCTTTTGGCAGGACAGACCCGATTTTTAACAATTTGTCCCGCGTCCCACGGCATTTAAAAAAAGTCTCAATTTTTGGAAAGAATGCACGACAAGCTAGGGAACGGTGGGAGATAGACCAAACTTTTAATCAAGAACTCCCCCCCCCCACCCAGTCAATGGTGTCCCACTTTACCAATGTTAAAATCTGGTCACCTTACCCTATACAATATATAGAAGCAAAACGGGGGAGGCAGCCAAAATGAGGAGACAAAGAAACATGTCCCAAATGAAAGAACAGAACAAAGCTCCAGAAAAAGAGCTAAAAAAGATGGACACAAGTGATCTTTCAGATGCAGAATTCAAAACATTTGTTATAAGGATGCTTGATGATCTCAAGAGGAACTTCCACAACAAAGAGATAGAAAACATAAAAATGGAGATAGAAAACATAAAAAAGAACCAGTCAAAAATGAAGAAAACAATAACTGAAATAAAGAATACAGTAGAGGGAATTAACAGTGGATTAAATGAAGCAAATTGGAAGAAAAGGTAGCAGAAAACACCCAGACGGAAGAGCAAAAAGAAAAAAGTATCTAAAACAATGAGGCTAGTTTAAGGGGCCTCAGGGACAACATCAAGTGTAACAACATAGACATCACAGGGTTATCAGAAAGAGAAGAGAGAGCACAAGAAATAAAAACCTATCTGAAGACATAATGGCTGAAAACTTTCCTAACCTGTTGAAGGTAGTAGACATACAAGCCCAGCAAATGCAGACAGTCCTAAACAAGATGAACAAAGAGGCCCACACCAAGATACATCATAATTAAAATGGCAAAGTTTAAAGACAGACAGAGAACATTAAAAGCAGCAAGAGAAAAGCAGTTAGTTATCTTCAAAGGAGCTCTCATAAGACTGTCAGCTGATTCTGAACAGAAAATTTTGCAAGCGAGAAGAGACTGGCAGAAAATATTCAAAGTTATGAAAAGCAAGGACCTACAACCAAAATTACTACACCCAGGAAAACTAACATCTAGAATTGAAGGACAGATAAGAGCTTCACAGATAAGAAAAAGCTAAAGAAGCTCACCACCACCAAACCAGTATTAGAAAAATATGTTAAAGAGCCTTTTTTTTTAAGAAGAAGGGAAAAAAAGATTAAAAAATACAAATAATAAAATAGCAATAACTACATATCTATCAACAATTACTTTAAATGTAAATGGATTAAATGCTCAAGTCAAAAGACATAGGGTGGCTGAATGGATAAGAAAACAAGACCCTTACATATGCTGCCCGCGAGAGACTCATTTCAGATCGAAAGACAGACAGCGACTGAAAGATAAAGGGATGGAAAAACATTTCATAAAAACAGAAAGGTGGGGTAGCAATACTTATACCAGACAACATAAACTTTTTAAAAGAGGCTAGAAGGATGCTGGGATAGCTCAACAGGTTGAGTGCTTGCCTTGCAACTGCAAGGTCCGCGGATCAAATCCTAGCCCTGGCCCATGCAAACCCACATGCTGAACTTTGGTACAACTTGTATGCCTGGATTGTGGCAGAGGTTCTTGCTTCCCATGTGGGAGGCCCCCAGTTTGGTTCCACCCCTTGAGGCCCCACATCCACCAGCATGGAATGAAACTATGTCAAAAAACCAATGATGCACAATTGTGGAGACTGCTCTGGGCCCTCTCCCCTTCTCTCTGTCTCTCTCTCTCTCACCTTCTCTAAAAACAATAAAATAAATCTTAAAAAATAAAATAAAATAAAATAAAGGTTATAACAAGAGACAAAGAAGGACCATTAATCCTATTTCTAGGAATTTATCTGATGAAACCCAACACATTGAAGGGACAAGTGTGTTCATATGTTTATTGCAGCATTATTTACAATAGCCAGAGTATGGAGGCAATGTGGATATTTGTCAATGGATGAATGGATAAAGAAGAGTAATGGAATATTACTCAGCCATTAAAAAGAATGAAATCTTGCCATCTGCAACAACCTAGATAGACCCAGAGAGTATTGTGCTAAGTGGAGTTACTTATGTCAGACAGAGAAAGACAAACATCATATGATTTATATGCAAAATCTAGAGAATAGGATAAACAAACAATGAAAATAGAAACAAGGGGAAGCCGGGATGGCTCAGTGGGTTAAGCACTCACTTTGCAGCCCTGGGGACCGCGGATCAAATCCCAACCCCGGCCCATGTGGACCCATATGCTGAACTGGGGAGTGACCCCAGTTCAGTTCTCACTGGGGTGAGACCCCGGCCCAGTTCCTGCCCTGTGCAGCTCCTCGCCCACCTGTGGAATGAAACTATGTAGAAAAACCAATGATGTACAACTATGGAGACTGTTCTGGGCCCTCCCCCTTCTCTCTGTCTCTGTCTCTGTATCTATCTCTCTCTGTCAAAAACAATAAAAATAAATCTTTAAAAAAAAAAGAAAAGAAAATAGAAACAAGTTCATAGATAAAGAGAACATTTTGATGGATGCCGGATTAGGGAGTGGAGGTAGGAGGATAGCTAAAGGAAGAAGGAGATTAAAAGGTACAAATTGGTAGTTACAAAATAGTATTGTAATAACTGTATGTGTCAGATGGGTAACGGATTTATCAAGGTGATTATTTAATAAATTATATAACTGTCTAATCACTCTGTTGTACAACTGAAACCAATATAATATTGTATGTCAACTGTAGCTGAAAAATAAAATTTTTGAAAAAGAAAATCTTTGGTTTGTGTGTCTAGTTCTCCCTCCATGACCTATTCATCTTTGAATCTCTATGTGTTACATAGAGAAACCTTCATTAAATTGTTAAAATGAATGAAGAAGAAATGAAGCAATGAACTCCGTTATGGGGTCAAGGTAACCACTGCACCATGAAATGTCCCCTAGCTTCTACTCTGCTCTTAGAAGCAGATTCACTGTTCCTGGGGATATGGACTTGAGGTAGTACAACAGTTTTATTTCCTTCTGTTTAAAGAAGGCACAGAAACAAGTGAAGAAAATATCTCTGCTGAGATTAAACAAATTATTTTGAAGTTGCTAGTTGGATCTCCTAGATCCAGGGGTCTCTTGGACCCCATAACATTGTTATCAGCTTTCAAACCCTTCTACCTGAAGAGTCTTTGGATTCAAACACATTGTTGTTCTAAAGTTAGTATGCATGTGACTGAGAAAAAAGTAATTTCAAAAAGATTAAACAAGACCGCTGCTCTAATATATGAACTCTTACAAGCAACAATAAAAAACAACAACAGATACCCAATTAAAAATGGGCAAAGGATCTGAACAGACATTTTTCCAAAAAATAGCCAATAAGCATATGAAAAAATGCTCAACATTATTAGTCATCAGAGAAGTGCAAATCAAAACCACAATGAGATACCATTTCAGGACGCAGGGATAGCTCAGAGGTTGAGCACTTTTCTTGCAATTGAGAGGTCTAGGATTCAATTCCTGGCCACGGCCTGTGCAAGTCCACATGCTGAACTGCCAGCCAACTGGTAAGCACTAGGATGGTGGTGAAGGTTCCCGCCTCAAATGCAGGAGGCCCCCAGTTCAGATCCTAACCCGCACAGCCCACATCCACCTGTGTGGAATGAAACCACGTCACAACTAATGGTGTACAACTATGGAGACTGCTCTGGGCCCTCCCCCGCACCCCTCTCTCTGCTTCTCTTATCTTCTCTCAAAAACAAGAAAATAAACCTAAAAAAAAAAAATACTACTTCACAACCACTAGAATGGCTATCGTAGAAAACACATAACAATTGTTGGTGAGGATGTGGAGAACTTGGAGCCCTCATATACTGCTGGTAGGAATGTAAAATGGTGCAGTCACTTTGTAAAACAGTCTGGCATTGCTGCAAAGGTTAAACATAGAGTTACCATATAAACTAACAATGCCACCGAGAATATACTTAAGAAAGAAAAAATATGTCCACACAAACAGTTGCACTTATATAAATGTTCATAGCAGCATTATTCATAATAGCCCAAAAGTGAGGACAGCTCAAACATCCATCAAATGATTAATTGATAAACAAAATGTGGCATATTTACATAATGGAATATTAGTTAACAATAACAAGGTGTGGAGTACTATACCATGCTACAACATGGAAGAATCTTGAGAACATTATGCTGAAGTGAAAGAAACCAGTCACGTGAAACTCTATATTATAGGATTCTGTTTATATGAAATGTCCAGATTAGGCAAACTCATAGAAACAGGAAATAGACTAGTGGTTGCCTAGGATCGAAGGGGTGGGGAGAGTGACTGCTAATGGACATGCTATTGCTTTCTCAGGTGACAAAAATATTCTAAAGTTGACTTTGGTGACGGTTGCACAACCCTTGAATAATGTAAAAACCATTGAATTGTACACTGTAAATGGGTGAGTTGCATGGCATATGAATTATCTGTCAAAAAAAGCTGTTTTGAGAGAGAGCAAGATGGCGGCATGAGAGGAGAACCCAGACACCTACCTGGGAAGGGACTTATGAACAAAAAGGAACCCACAGGGGAAACCCTGAGAAGCACCCTCAACTGAGAGAACCACACAACGCAGAACAACACACAAAGGTTAGAGGAAAAAGGGGAGAGCGGGAGAGGGAGGGAGAAGGAGCAGTTCGGGGAC
>PVKE010042866.1:0-13581 GCA_004027555.1 Craseonycteris thonglongyai
TCTGTAAGCATTAACACTAATAAAAATAAAACTTTTTTCTGAGCAACAGTGGGCTTAAAATAGCCAGTAAACCATGTTATAAACAGATGTGTTATCAGCCAGGCCTTGTTTTCCCATTAATGAAGCACATACAGTGTAGGTTTAGCATAACACTGAAGAGCTCTGGATTTTCAAATGGTAAATGAGCACTGGCTTCAACTTAAAGTCACCAGCTGCATTAGCCCCTAATAAAACAGTCAGCCTGTCCTTTGAAACTTTGAACCCCGGGCATTGACTTTTCCTCTCTAGCTAAGTTCTAGATGGCATCTTCTTCTAAAAAGCCTGTTTCATCCACATACTCATAGAAAACCTGTTGGTTAGTATAGCACCTGGATTAATTATCTTAGCTAGAGCTTATTGATAACATGTTGCTTCTACCACAACATTTGCTACTTTATTTTGTACTTTCATGTTATGAATTTGGCTTGTTTTCCTTAAACCTCATGAATCAACCTCTGCTAGCTCGCTAGCTTCAAATTTCTTCAGCTTCGTCACCTTTCTCAGTCTTCTTGGATTAGATTTAGGTTTAAAGAAATGTTGTGGTTGATTTGATCTCTTATCCAGACCACTAAATGTTTCTCCAGATCAGCAATAGGATGTTTTGTTTTTTTATGATTCATGTATTCACTAAAGTAGCACTTTTAATTTCCTTTAAAAACTTGTCATTTGCATTCACAACTTGGCTGTTTGGCACAAGCGGTCTAGCTTTTAGCCTATCAAGGCTTTCAACATGCCATCCTCATTAATTAAGCTTAATAATTACTAGCTTTTGATTTAAAGTGGGAAACATGTGACTCTTCCCTTTCCTTCAATACTTGGAGGCCATTGTAGGGTTATTAATTGGCCTAATCTCAATGTTTCTGTGTCTCATTGAGGCCTGAGGATAGGGAGAGAGATGGGGAATAGCTGGTATAACACATACAACATTTACTGACATGGCTTATTTTTCCCCAAACAATTACTATAGTAACAACAAAGATGACTGCTCACAGATTACCATACAAATATAATAATGATGATGCTGATGAAAAAGTTTGAAATACTGTGAGAATTACCAAAGTAGGACAGAGACATGAACTGAGTAAATGATGCTGGGAAAATGCTACCGATAGACTTGCTCTATGCAGATGGTTACCTTCAGTTTGTAAAAAACATATCTGTAAAACACAATAAAGTGAAGCACAATAAAACAAGGTATGTCTGTAAATCCACAGCATTTATTCCAAAATGTATGTTTCACAAAGGAGGACTTTTGCCTATAAAAATTAATGAACTCTTCAACTCACAAAACGAAACAAAACCAAAAAGCTAAAAAGGCTGTCAATGCTGTGAATGACAAACAGGGCCTTCAGAATGCTCTTCTTTCTACAAGATACTTCACTCTTCCCTAAGGAGCTGGCTCTCTTTCCCCATGACTTCCACACAACCGCAAATGAATAGAACATTGATTATCATCTAACGGCTAATTCAAACAGAGCTAAAGCAGGTTACCACAGAAAGCACAACAAATTGCCCAGCACTTGTTTTTTCTCCTCTAATACATATTACTTATTAATTGTCCATCGAGAGATGATTAATAATATACATGATGGCTTTTTCTTTTATGAGCAAATAATTTTGGTACAAGAGTGTGTCCTGCTTTGAATTGCACAATCATCACATGATACTATCCAGTATTAACCTGTCCCTTCCAAAGAAAGAGTAAAGGGTCTCTACAGATCAAATAAACAAACAAACAATAAATAACCAGACAAGCATCTTCAGCCTACTGACATTTTAACAATTTAACATTAAACATGGAGAAAATAAAAAATAAAGATATCAAATGGCCTCATTTATTTACTAAGTTTCACATTTAAGTTAACAAAGGAAATATGGGAGGGAGGGGAGAAAAGCAAGAACCTTAGAGCCTAACAAGTTTTTTTCAGACTAGAAATCTTTTAAATGCATAATCAACAATACTGATTTAATATATTTCCTTATTGTGTATCAATTAACTCATTCATTCATTGCCTAAAAACTTAGACAGGTAATATATAGTACTTATAAGAGTAAAACTGCTCTGCTTGAAATGGAAGTAGATTCTTTCAAGCTTGCTCACAATCTAAGCAGATGGCCCACTGGGGCTCTATATAGCTTAGTTTAAGAACTACTTCTTAAGAAATTCATTGCTTGAGTTGGAAAGCTATAACCACCTATAGTTGTCTTCATGCAGGAGATAACTATAATAAAGAATACAGCTATCAGAAAAAAAACTTTAGTAATTTTTTTAAAAAGAATCATTTCTTCATTAATGTATTTATTATTTTTCATCACAGGGAAAGAAGATGATGGTAGAACAGAAATAATTAAAGAGCACATTGCGTCAAGAAATGTGAAAGGGGGAAGCCGGGATGGTTCAAGTGGGTTAAGCGTTTGTATTGCAGCCCCGGGGACTGAGGATCAAATCCCAATCCTAGCCCGTGTGGACCCATATGCTGAACTGAGGTGTGCTTCCCATATAGGAAGACCCCAGTTTGGTTCTCATATAGTGCGGCACCCACCCACCTATGTGAAATTAAACCATGTCAAAAACTGATGACGTACGACTATGGAGACAGCTCTAAGCTACCCCCCTTCTCTCTGTCTCTGTCAAAAACAATAAAATAAATCTTAAAAACAAAAAAAACCACAAAACAACAACAACAACAAAAAACAACTGTGAAGGGTCTCCTTGTAAGCAAATTAGCTAGCCACTACGGTGGATACTGGAGTAAGATGTGAGATTATAGGGTAAGAAACAAAATACTTTATTACTCAATACAACAGTCATAGCAAGAGAATTAACATTTGTGCCAGTTCATTGAACCCAAATTTCCAGAAGATAACACAGAAGGATTGGTGATACCTGCACACACAGTAAGTTGCATTTTTGGAGAGGAGCCATGAGCTTAGAGAATACAAATCTATTATAAAGGGCACTTAGCCCACCCGGTTTCTGCCCTGAACATACACAAATCTGCCTTTGCTCTGGAAGGAGACACCATATCTATCTTCTAAAGTTGTTTGCTCTACAGGCGTCTTTGTAAAGATAGTTAGGAACAAAGACAGTGTCTCTCCTCACAAAATGTGCAGAAATGCAGACACCCATGGAGAACTGTCTTCCAACACATCAAGCATACAAATGGAATGGAACCTGGGTAAACAATTATCATAAATTTACATAATATTCTCTTCATCTTTTTGAATAGCTAATTGCTATTTCTAAAACTTATATAAGAAACCATTAAGGAACTGTACTGAGCCTCTGACACATAGTTGAAGCTTATTAAGTGTCTTTTGAATTATGTATGAATTAATAGTAATTATTTTTCTTTTTACTCAAGATGAAGGGACATTTAGTAGCTTCTCTAAAACATTCACTGGAGCCTCATTACAAAGCATGTAAGAGTGAAACAGGGAACCATCATATGTCAGGCAGCCAGAAGCCAACACCATCAAAGAAGTATGCATAGGTAGCATGAATGAATGACCCAGCCAGAAAAGAAACTGATTACCTACTGGATATTTGAACACTGGTCAAACAGCACAGGAAACACTGATGATGTTCCTCACCGACTTAGATTAAAGCCAACTTTTGACACTTCAATTAAATTGTTTCACCTAGTTCCTCATTTTTCTTGCATAATCACAGGGGGGAAAAAAGCGGTGTGAAATAGTGATTCAGAATCACATAGCCACTGAAGTTTAAGGTACAAAGTAATATTATTTCCTATTAGCAAGAGTGTGATAACATCTGTCATCTTTCAGGACTTAGCTAACTGTGAGAATAAACTTCCCTCCAAAGCTGGACTCCTTTAGCAATTTTCCTCTATGTCATTATAGTATTCTGACTTTAGCAGGTGCCACTTTATATTGCAGTTGTCTACTTGTCTAAGTCTCCACATAGTATATAAATATTTTCAAAACAAGCATTGAACCATAATCACTTACCCAACATATACAGTCCAAATTTGTAAAGATTTATAATTAGTGTACGCAATCAAATAATCGTCAATTAGTGAAGAGTAAAGCTTCATTGTCAACCTCCATAAGAAGGAATATAAATATACAGTGAAGTCACTTTAAAATCATCTAGCTCTGAAACATAAGATGTCCACTCATTCACCCACGCATAAGTGCAGCTTTACCTACAAACAAGCACATATAACAATGCATTTGCAATGGCTAGAAAATTTGCCACATGAAAGTTTTCAGCAGTTTCAATGATTAAGATGCCCAGTTCTATAATTAGGGTAACATTTATTCGAGATTTAGATTCATTATTGCCCTTACAACTTTACCTCTTTCCAAATACCAATTAAATACTCCTCTAAACAGGAATAAATCATTTTAGGACACACTGGTTTCTTGCGATAGCTACACTTCTTGCATGTTTGATGAACTGGCTCAAACAATAATGCCTGGCAGATGATAAATACCATATTTGCTCTGAAAAGGAAACTATCTGAACCTAACCATAACACCTCTCTCCAGAACTGAAAGTCAGGCTGAACACATTTCTCCACAGGTCATTGTACATGCAATCAGCCTCTGACATTCCAAAGTCAGAGGTGCATTGTGCACATGGAAGCAGGAAGAATAATGTATTTGATGGTTTCCATCTCTAAGTCTGTTGTCTCATATAATTAGGGAAGTGTCTTGTCTGATGCTGTGGAAAAGGTGATGTGTTCTGATCTGGATTGCATATGGAGAGCTGAGGTATCTCAATTTTGTTTTTTATTTTCTGGATTCAATGATTTATAAGTAGAGGCTTTAGTTGCATGCATTGCCAGCATGCGTGCTCAATGAGGGTCTGAGTCACCACTTAGATGAAAGTAATGCAGAAGTAATGTCACCTCCCTCAGGATTAAACCTTGCCTCTCCTGTGTTCCATTACAGTTCAATCAGGCAGTAGGCATAACCCACACCACCCAGCAATAAACACATACACACCTGAAAGGGGAAAATAAAAGTTCCCAGTAAGAGTGGCTCAATTACTTCACTGTGAATAGCACTGATGAACACTCTGAAATCACCGTTTAGTGACATAAAAATGATTTTCTGAAACCAAGCATAAAAATATAGTGTACAAACAGTTTTCTCTGTTCCACTTTCATACTTTTTTATGGTGTTCTCTAGCTTTGTGTTGAATTTATGACATATATTGTGTTGGAAAACAATCAGTAACAATTTTCTGCCCTATTCAAGTTAGGGTTTATTAGCATGCAGTTAATTATAACAACTATAACAGTGGTGATCAAAGCAGGAACAGGAACTACAGGGGATTCAGTTGTCTCTGGTTGTTTTGTTTGTTCTATAGAACAACCTAAAAGTGAAAAAGCTGAACTCTGGTTCCAGCTCTACCCCATTGTAATTAGTAATGCAATTTGAATTAATCATTTTATATCAGCATGCTTCAGTTTTCTGATCTGTAAATGGTCATGTAAGGCATCCATTCTTGTTGTTTTTAGAGATTTCTGAGAATTTAAGGATGTCTATTTCCTTCTTCAAATTCCTTCTTTATACAGTGTTATTCTTGTTTTTCCTCCAAATGTCCTGCTATGGCAACCCTTCTTCTTGAATTCTTATAGTGTCATCTGGACTTGTATAATAGCCTTATTCTTAACTTCTCTCTTCTTTCTCCTCTGCCTCTAAATCTGTTTTAACCATGATTGGCTTATCAGTCTACCTGTCTCTGATCCTGGCACTTTCCAGATCAAAAAATAGTTAATTTTTTCAAGTACCTGAAAAAGTAATTGAACAAAATGGGAAATTACCATCTTACTTGTGCAATGATGACTCTTCCCCCACGGTACTTTTACCACAGCATTTGGGAGGTTAGAGTTGTTCAGGATCCTCATAGCTGTTTATGGATAATTCTCCCACCATCCTCACCAAAACTCTTCTCTTCTCAAATGCATATTACCAAACCACACTATCCATATTAATCCAGTTGAAGCCAAATCATCATTGGTCCACTCCTCTTCATTTCTTAAATATTTGAGTTCTTATCTCATTGCTTACTCTCTCTCGACTACTCCAGAAAAACTCTTGGCAATTTTAATATCCACATAGATAACCATTACAACACAGTGACGTCTAAATCCCAATCTCATCTCCTTTACTCTAGCATGGCCAATCTCTAGAGAGAGTGAGTGAGTGAGTGAGTGAGTGAGTGAGTGTGTGTGTGTGTGTGTGTGTGTGAGTGTGTGTGTGTGTGAGTGTGTGTGTGTGTGAGTGTGTGTGTTGGGGGGGAGCTATCCAGAAAGTATTCAGCCATGTAAACATTCTCATTATATAGATAGGACCTAGGTTTTTTTCTGTACATCCCTCACATATACGTGGAATTTTTAGAGAGAGAGAGAGATACAGAGGCAGAGAGAGAGCTAAACTGGGGGCACTCCCCAGTTCAGCATATGGGTCCGCACGGGCTGGGGCTGGGATTTGATCCTCGGTCCCCGGCGCTGCAAAGTGAGCACTTAACCCACTGAGCCATCCCGGCTTCCCCTGGAATTTTTTAAGGCATGAAAAGTCATGGGAATGTAAGGAATGAGGGTGAGTGGAAAGAAGTGATAATAATGATGGGCTACAGACTTTAAGTCTGGTAGGGAGAGGTGAGAACACAGATTAGGCAAGGAGCAGAAAAAGAAGGTGGGTTCTGTAAATGATATCACCAATGGGGTTAAAGAATTTTTGGTGGTAGATGCTCCAGGTAATGAGTTGAAAAGAAATGAAGTACTAGACAAAGAGTAAGATGTTTGACCTTGAGATTAAGGATATAATTATATATAATCTTCTCATTATCAGCAACTGCATTACATGATCAAGCCACGAAACAACATGGAGGAAACTTAAATGCATATCATTAAGTGAAAGATGCCAAGGGACATTTTAAATATGGAGATATAAATCCTTTAGTTTTCCACATAATTTATTTATATAAAAATATATGTATTTATATATAAATATATATAATTTACATATAATATATATTATGTAAATATTATATATAACATTTGGTATGTTTCATTATATATTTGTTTAAGCCCACAGAATGTACAACACTGAGTGAAAGCTAGTGTAAACTCTGGAATTTTGGTGATGATGTATCTATGTGGGTTCACCAATTGTAACAAATGTAAGTACTCTGGTGGGGTATCATAATGGGGGAGGTTGTGCATGCGTGAAGGCAGGGGGTATATGGGAAATCTTTCTTCCTTCCCCTCAGTTTGTCGTGAATGGCTTATAAGAAATAAGCTTAAATGGCTTATAAGAAATAAAAACTTCATTGAAAAGAAAAAAAAAAACTTACCTCCTCTGTCAATTGATGATTATACTATTTTATGGTGCTACGGTAAAGACAGAATGTAAGAAAAATACATTTTCTAGAATATAGAAAATTTCAGTGACAGTTCTGATTAGTAGCAGCATGACTAGTGTGTCCTGTTCTTTTTCTTTTATTCTATTTTTTATTGTTAAATTTATTGTCATGACAGTGGTTGGTAACAATTACATAGTTTCCAGGTGTACAAATCTACCTTACATCATCTATGCCCTGTGCTATGCCCTGTTCTTGGTGTAATATAGCTCACTAACCTAATGGCAAACTTTTCATTCAGCCTATTTTACGAATGTAGGTATCTTCAGTAATATTTGGTCACCTGTTCTGTACACACACAGTCCTTTTAATTTGCTTGTGGCTCTCATTAGATTTACTGCCTGTAGAGGTAGGTCCAACCTTCTCTCTTTTTGCAGCTCTATAGAGCACCCAAGCAATATACTTATTCCACACAGAGAGTTTTAATAAGTTTTCAGCCCTGCGGATATTTTTTCAGAGTTGAAATTGTTCTAGAAAAGCACAGACTGACAAATGGGTTGAGAAGGAATGGGCAGTAAAGATTTATAGCAGGAATGGCATTTCTCTTCTCAGTAGAGCAATTGTTATGTTCTCTTTCAGATATTCGAAGGTTTTGCAAAATTTATGGGAATGACCAAGGCATCTATAATCTCCCCCTTTATTCCATTTACTGAAGCACTCATTCCAGGAACTTCAGAATAAACAACAGTGAAAATACAGCTCTGTGTTAGGTGTTTGGCTTCTGCTGTCTTTATGTCTAAAATCTCTAACTATTTAAATTCTTGTGGAAAATGAAATAATACCATTCACTTAAGCAAGAAATTTTGCTGTAAAACTGCTGAATGAGAGGAACATCACCAGTAAGGAGAAAACCTTGCTCATCACCATTTTTCATATCCCCAAATACTCCTTAACAAAGGGTAACAGAAAGTCTGTGGGGATGGAGGGTTACACATGTCAAGAGCACTGCTAGATCTACCAACAATGCTCTAAAACAAGATATTACTGATGAAACCTCTAACCAAACCATCATAGCTAATGTCAAGCACAGCTTTAGACCACTTAGGGACCTCTCAATTAGCTCTAGAAGCTGTAATATGTGTACATTGCCATTAGAGAATTCTGGTTTTAAAAATCTAATTAAATATTAAGAAGGCAATACACATACTTTCAAGTGATTTTTATACCATAATTACAGTTACTCACACAGACCAAGAGAATGCTATCAAGGGCTCCCAGAGTACCTTCAGTGGCACTGAAACAATGGATA
Organism: Craseonycteris thonglongyai; assembly: GCA_004027555.1. Classification (NCBI taxonomy): domain Eukaryota; kingdom Metazoa; phylum Chordata; class Mammalia; order Chiroptera; family Craseonycteridae; genus Craseonycteris; species Craseonycteris thonglongyai. Next base: position 8,688 of record PVKE010042866.1, read on the forward strand.
TATCAACCTGCAGACACGAAACATTTTATACTTACTGATTGTTGGACCTTCTCTTAACAGGAAACATCTTAGTGACCCAATTTTCATCATAATGTAATTTGCATACATTTGTAACAATGACCTATTTTATCTTTAATGCTTTTTTTACCCTTAAGCAAAGAGCCTCAAGTAAGAAATTCTCAGTGAACTATTCCAGAAAAGCCCAAACTGTCAGATTCTAGATTTCCAGACCTGGAGAGAGTAACCATATCTTAATCTTTTTACTCAAAGGAAATAATCATAATTGATTTTCTCTGTATCTGGACAGTGTCTGATTGCCAATCATAATAAACAAACATATTATTACCTGTGCAAATAAACGCTCTTTCCAACCTTCAAGCATCCTTTCTCTTAATTTCCTGCTATTATGACTATATTCACCAAACTGCCATCTCCATTATTCCTACATTATCATTCCTGAGAGGGCTCTGGTATAGTGTGGGCTATTGTCTCCTTCTCCAACACTTGCCCTGTTCTCTTCTGAGAGGTTTGTCGACTTTTCCCACCCACCACCTTCAAAATTATGCTTCTAAAGGCACCACCTCTTCCCTTCATAGTACAGACGCCCAATGACCTCCACTTCCAAAATGATTCCTAAGAGTTACTAAATCTTCAAAATAGATTGAAGAGCCAGAAAACTCGGATTATTGTTAGTTCAGAAAAATCACCTAATATTGTAAGGTTTATTTAAAGTCTCTAAAAATGTCCCACATGTTTTACTTTCATGTCAGTAGGTAATTTTTGTTTTTTAAAATTTGTTCTCCTTCCCTTCTGTTTGTATAAGTGTTCTCACTCTCTCCCCTACCCTCTTCCCCTCTACCCCAACCTTGAGAAATACTGAGAAAATAAAATATAAGCTCCTTCAGGGAAGAAACTTAGGAGCTGAGACACTAAATATATATTTGCTATGCTGGAATATGAACTTACTAACCTGATAACAAATATTTTCTAGTAATTACTGTGCCCAGGGCTGGATCTCTAAATGTGTATTTCCTCCGAGATCTTTCTGATACTACAAGTTGTCTATTTGACACACTCACTGTCTTATACTTCCTTTTTGGCTGACTTTCCTTTAACACTCAGCACCTGCTCCATTAGAGAGCTCTCATTTCCTCTATCTACTCCCCTTCTAAGGATCTTAAACTTTAAATGCTAATACTGTCCTGGCAGAACCATGATTTTAAAAAAAGAAAAGAAAAGAAAGAAAGAAAAGAAAAGAAAAGAGTCTCAGAAGCTGAGAAACAGGGAACACTTAAATTAAGAGAACCTTCTAGCAATTAGCCAACTGCTGGTTAACTCAAAGTTGTTCACCATGCCTTTTGGGGTTCTGAAATTCAAAGCAGTTTTATAAGATTTCAAGGTTGAATTCTAAGAGTTACATCTACAGGGATTTGCCTCAAAGTTCTATTTTTCATATAATGTTAAAGCAGAAAACATTATTAGCCAGATGAAAAACAATTAAGTGATTATTATAAATATACATATTGAATGGAGAGTAAGTATATTTAGAATTATGCCCTTTAGATGGTTTATATTTGTACTTTTTAAATAGGACAGATTTAAGTATAATACAATCATTTTAATCATTAGTTATATTTTATTTGGGTCATTACGTAGAAGATATTTGAAAAGAGTGTAGAATCAAACTACGCTATTCTAGGGATTTCAGGATGGCTCAGTGGGCTGAGTGCTTGTCTTACAGTCTCAGGGTCCAAGGATTAAATCCTGACCCTGGCCCGTGTGAAGCCATATGCTGAACTGAGGTGTGTCCCCAGTTTGTTCTCACCTCAGTGAGCCTCCTATGAGAAAAGGACCTGGTTTGTGGGGCGTGTCTCCCATGCAGGAGGCCTCCGCCCAGCTCTTGCCCTGCACATCCCAGCACCCATCAGTGGAATGAAACTACGTAGAAAACTAATGACATGCAACTATGGAGACCGTTCTGGGCCCTACCCCTTCTCTGTCTCTCCCTGTCTCTTTCTCTGTGTCAAAAACAATAAAAGTAAATCTTTCAAAACAAAAAACAAAACAAAACTATGCTTGCTATTCTATTGACTGTTGAACATTCTACAGAAACTTTATGTTCTTTACTAATCAGAGACTTTAGGTTTAAAATATCCAATCCATTTATTCAAAATAGTGATAATTTTTCAATTACAACAGCAAATGGAACAATTCTATGCTTATATCCTTTTATTAAACTAGATAAATGTGTATTTCTGAAGTCCTTTTCAACCGAACTGTCTCTAATTCACAATTAAACAGGATTATCTTGAGATAGGCCACATCAGAGTTTTGAAGGCTGAACTAGATCTATAAGAAGCAGGGCCAGAAATGAGTAAAACCTGTTTCCTAAGCTGAAATGCCCTCAGTTCTTGTGTACTCGCCAAGGCTTCCCTTGTTGTCTTCCACCTTGCTGACACTGAAGTCAGAAAACTTGGATTGTCTGCAAAGTGCAGACAACACCTAACCTTGTGAAGATACCTCTCCTAATGTGAGCCAAACTCATCCTACACTGCATTCCAGCGGGAGCAACAGTTAATATATATTCTGGATATTTTTAAATTTAAAAAAATTGTGCGTGTGTACTTTTTAACTCATTTTAAACCTCTCAATTCTGGTTCTTTTTCCTTGGTATTAACTAATACACGCAATTATGCATGGGATCAGTACATATGATTCTAAAATTGTGTTTCATATTGCTTAAGGAAAGCAAATAACTAAAACCTGCTCTGCTCACATTATTTCTATATTTTATTTAAGACATATCATTAGTTTTGTTTCATGTTTTAGAGCAATTATGTCAAATATGTAATGATTCCTAAGTGCCTTAGGAGGATACTTCTTTAATGGAGCAACAATCACCATTAAAGGGGGCTGGTGTCTCTAATGCTATAGATGAAGACACTGGGGCATGATGATCATTGTTATATTTTTATTTTAAACCAAGAAAGGCAAGATAATTCTTAAATAATCTAAATGGGAAGCCTATTATAACTTTCAGTTTCATTTGACAAATAATGATCTATTTGAACAAAGTACTGAATCTAAAACAAACTTAATATGCTCTTTTAATTATTCTTCTCTAAACTTTTTATCCAAAGCTTAATGATTTAAACTTCTGAAGTAGAACATGGGTATCTGAATATTGAGCTAACTTCAATCTCAAGTATGTTTTGCATATATTTTCAAGGATATAAATCTGAGTAATAATATCACAGAAAAAGAGGAAATAAAAATAAGTATTTAAAAGACAAAAATCTACTGAAAGTAGGGATACGGACAATTCTGCTATGTAAATGATGTCCAGTGAAAATCCAACAGATTTAGGCAATGTGTACTGTTGCTCTTTACCTTTATGCATCTTCTGATGCCAATTGTGATGTGTATGAAGGCTAAGATGATTATCAGACTCGTAAGGTCATCTTTTAGTTAGAAAGAGCCTCAATTACCAATGTCTCCTTCTCAGTCTGATCTCTGCAAGTGCAATCTGACAACAGTATGGATGAAGGCACTTCTTACATATTCCAGTTATACAGTCAGCTAAAATAGTTAAAATCAGAAAACTCTATTAATGGATCTTCCAACTTACATGGAAAGTAAAAAATGTTGTTCATACTTTTTTTCTATTAACATATGTGGCTTAATAATTCAGACTAACTGCATATTTTTCAGACAGAAAAAAAATGTGATAAGATTCTATTCAGTAAAATGCTTAAAATTTATCCAATGGCTGCATGAGCAACATCACTATATTTTACCTCTGAAACACAAGGTTTGTGGATTGCTTATTTAGTATAAAATTACTAATGGATGAGTAGTTATAGCTTTGCTTCCCTTCCCACAGGAGGAATTTCTTGTTGACCAGTGGCTTTTTACTCATCTCTTGCCATCAACCTCCAGTCACAGAGAACTGAACATCTCCCCTGGGTCTTAATTGGCAATTGGAGAAAGAAATGGTATATTAAGGGAGAATCTGAGAAGTACCCAGCATCATTAAGATTTACCTTGGAGAGCTAGAATATTGCTCAGATTGAAGGGGGTTGGGGCGAGATGAAGATGAGAGCATCTGGAAGACGACTAGAAAGCATGTTATGTGTCTGGCTAGAATCCCAATATGTTTCTTCTTTTATCAGCAAGGTAGCAGGTATTCATCTGTTTGTACCTTACCCTAAGATAGAAATTTTAACTTAAATTAATGACTCTCTAGATCCTGTCAAAGTTCTAGGCAAGAAAACTGGAATTTGACAAAGACTATTTAAGGAATATACCATTTTTTGTCCTTTAGAGATGAGGTATCTAAAGCTTGATTTTGACATAAGATACCGGTACAACAGACATTTGCATTTGGCTTTCATTGAAAATCAATAGAAATTTTTTATGAAGAATATTTTTTGTACCTTTTACAAATTCACTGTTCAGATATTATAATTTATTTGCCTTAACTCTTGTGGGATCCATGTGATTAATTCCTTTATAGTCTTTAAGGCCAGACATGTTGGTATTCCTTCAGTAACTTTTGTATTTTATGTTGCCTGACAATAAACATCACACAGCAGTCCTTTTTCCATACTTGCCTTGCTTTTGAAAGCTCAGAGCTAAATAAATTTCATGCTCAACCATATAAATTATACTTTCTTAAGATATTTATGTTTCCTATTTTATAGGATTTTTATAAATTTTTATTTATTTATTTTTGACACAGAGAAAGAGAGAGATACAGAGACAGAGAGAACTGAACTGGGGGAGCTCCCAGTTCAGCATATGGTTCCGCACGGGCCGGGGCCGGGATTCGATCCTCGGTCCCTGGGGCTGCAAAGTGAGCGCTTAACCCACTGAGCCATCCCGGCTTCCCCAA
>PVKE010042867.1:0-13580 GCA_004027555.1 Craseonycteris thonglongyai
TGTGTGGGGGAATAAAAAGTCACGAGTGGCATTTGCCAAGTATTTTGTCCATTGTATTCTGTTATGAACATGGTACATCTTTCTTGGAGAACATTATTCCTGCAATTCAGGTCTCCATAAAAATGTCCTTGGAAGCTGGGATGGCTCAGTGGGTTGAGCGCTCACTTTGCAGCCCTGGGGACTGAGGATCGAATCCTGGTCCCGGCCCGAGTGGACCCATATGATGAACTGGGGAGTGTCCCTAGTTCAGTTCTCATCAGGGTGAGACCCTGGCCCATTTCCTGCCCTGTGCAGCCTCGCTCCCACCTGTGGAACAAAACTATGTGGAAAAACCAATGATGTACAACTATGGAGACTGTTCTGGGCCCTCCCCCTCCTCCCTGTCTCTGTCTCTGTATCTCTCTCTCTCTCTCTCTCTCTCTCTCTCTCTCTCTCTGTCAAAACCAATAAAAAATAAATCTTTTAAAAAAATGTCCTGAAGAGTAGCAAGTGATATAATATGCTATTATCTTTACAGATGTTCACAGTCAGAATAGATCTTGTCCAAATTCTAGATAATATTAAAAGGTAATAAGCAAATGCCATAGGAATATATTATATAGTATCAAAATTGCCAGAAGAGGAATTCTGAAAAGTAATTTCATGAATAGAATGGGGAAGGGCTGAAAATGGAATACACACACACAGACATACACATATATATGTACATCATTTCCAAAATGGAATATAAAACTTACAATTTTCCCAAGTCAATTCAATAGGAAAGAGAAGTGTGGTGATAAGAGAGATTGTGGGCCCACTAAATTAAGATGTTCATGGGCAAGTTGTGAGATTAGAGTATCTTATTTTGAAAAGTATGACAATCAAAAGCAGGTTAAATTGGTGATGCACACACACACAAAACAACAACAACAAAACAAAAAACGATTCTCAGTGGTGAGCTCATGATGCAACACATAGATGACATATTGTAGAATTGTATACTTGGAACCTATGTAACTTTGCTGACCAATGTCACCCCAATAAACTTAATGACAACAAATTAATTTAAAAAGCAGGTTAAATTTGCCCATCTGGGGTGCTCCAGTTATAGCCTTAATTCTATCACAGCACCAACCATGATTTTATATTTATCTGTTACTGGGTTTGACCTCCTCATTTTTCATGGCTCTTTGAGGACAGGGACCTTGTCTTTTTTATGTTTCACTTCCTTACCACCTATCAGAGTATTTAAGACATAGGAGGCAATCAACAGGCATTAAACAGATGCATTGGAGGTAAAGAAAACAATTATGGCCAAAAAATAACTTTAAAATTTTTCTTGCATGCAAATTAGTTTAAAATTATTTTTATATTCCTCAAAATGAAAAAAGAAAAAAGGTACCAGTGAAGGTGGAGAAAAAAATTTTTTCCTAAAATCCTAAAGAAAGATCATTTTATATTCCTTCTTTCTGATATGGTTTGGTTGGAAATGTCTCTATTATTCAAATCAGCAAATATTTGAGTGCCTACCTTACTAGATAGTATCGAGAGGATAGAGAGTAATATATGAAATGCATGGCCTACTCATGAGGACTGTGTAGTCTGTTCAAACACATGCTAATATTACAAAGCCCACTTCAACAAATCCTCAGAAATGTAAAATTTGAGAGACCTGCGTGCTGTGTGAATCTAGTATTTTTATCTTTGAAGTTTTCATTGAAAAGTTATATTTCAAGTTGTACTTTGAAGTGCAACAATATTATGAATAAGTGGAGGAGGCCTTGGTGAAGAAGAAAAAAAAAAACAGTCTACTTCTGGGGAAATAGTTATAAAAAGGAGGGCATGAGAGTCTGCCAAAAATAAAGGTAGCAATCAGCAAAAGTAGAACCCAGAGAGGTTTTGAGGACAGACTCAAGTTTAAAACAATTCGGAAGGTAGGGCATTGTAAGATTATATTTATGGAATAATCAATGAGTTTAAAAGTTATTCATACAGTATTAGTCATTTATCCTTTTAATAATAATTTATTAAATTATTATATTCAGATAAAGAAAGGGAATAGGGAAGAATTTTAAAAATAGTATTTATTGAGCTCTTTCATGCCAGGCCTTAGGACTTGTGTTTTACATTTATAACCTCACTCCTTATGGTAATTCCTTCTGTAAAAGGAAAGTGAAGCACAGACAAGCTAAGTTACTTTTCCAAAAGTCATTGAGATGATAAGTGGACCTGAACCTCCAATCTTTTCTGTACTGAAAACACGTGCTCTGTATTCACTGTCTCCTGCCCTTTCACATACATACTGCCTCTCATAGGTCTCTTTTATCTAAAACAGCCAGGAACAAAGATCCTCTACACTAAGTCCTTATAGTCTGGTTTAAAAAAACAAATTACATGATAGATAGATTAGATGATATAGAGGATAAAAATAGATAAATAGGTAGATATAGACAGATGATAGGTAGGTAGATAGATGATAGATAGATAGATGAAAAGATAAATAGACAAATAAATGATAGATAAATAGAGATAGAGAATAAATCAACAATAGGTAGATATAGGTAGACATATGACCACTAAACCCGAATTGAAGAGCAACACACACAAGCAATTGTAAAATAAAATAGTTTTAGCAAAATTCTGGGCAAAAAAGCCCAAATAAATCTTGACATATGAAGAAATAGAAAACAATTTATACCACCAAAATACTTACTTGTATAAACACATACTTCTAAAATCCAGAACTTTTGTTTCTTAATCATAAGCTATTTTAAGTTATTTCACACTTGCTATTTTTGTACATCCACAACGTTTATCCAAAGAGATAAAGTTGTCATGCTGAGTTTGGGATGATGTTAGAGCAAACAGTTAACAATAACCCCAGAGAAAACTGGAGTTACAAAAGCAATCTTCAGAAGAATGTCTTCAACAGAAGTAGGATTGATAATCAGCCCCAAACAGGTGATGTCTAGGCCCTGACATGAAAAGGATTCGCAAATCCTAGAGTTAGATACAGAATTGTGAAATGGCCTTGAGGCTGCTGTTTATATTCATAATGTTTTTTTCCATCTCTAAAGTAAGAGAAAATCTCTTCTTTCATATTCTTTCTTCTACAATAATGCGCCAAACTTAAACAATGTAATGCTCTACATGGCTCTGACTCCAGTCTCCAAAGTGTAAGTAACTGGATTCAATCCTATGTGTGAGAACAGACAGAGCCCCCATTCAAAGGGCACTGGAAGAGACTTGGCGAATATTTTCAGTCCAGGACCATTGTCCTTTGGTATCAATGGTGCTCACATTGCCAGCCCCTTAGTCAACCCATGGCTCATATTCAGGGCAAATGCCTGAGCTTTAGAAAGTGTGGCAACAGCATTATAGACTGAAAAGAGCCCTGTGTAAAAGAACTTAGGCATTTTAGTCAGACACTCTGGGATTTAAAGGCAAGCTCCAGTATTTTATTTCTGTTTTCTGTTCTGTGATATCAGAATAGCACAATTTCCCTTCTGGGAATTTTTTCAATGATTAAACAAGAGTAAACCATGCAAAGAAACTGTGATAGTGCCTGACACTTACCAGAGCCCCAAATAATAGTTATTCCTGGTATTATTTGATTTGCCCTATAACACACCTAAGAGAACAAAAGTATAAAGAGTTTAAATGATTTTTTTCTGCTATCACACAATGGAAAGATCTGGACTGACTCCAAATTCGTGCTTATAGTGCACACACACACACAAAATCCATAATTTGAAGAAAAGCACATTTTTTAAATCATGAATTTGGGGGTCATAGTTGCTAGGACAGTTTCATAATTTTATAATTAACTAAAAATAGCTTTAATGTAAGACAAAGTATCTCAATAGCAGTTCTAATTTGATCCAGACATCTCTATGCTTCACTGCTTACACTTCACAACAAATCTTCAAATCAAAATTCACTGGAGTAATTAAGATTTTTAATTGGAAGTAAAGTATAAAATTCTCAAAATGTATTTAATTAGCCTTCACACCACTCACTGATCCAATACACAATTTCCAAAACAACTGTAAAATTCAATACATAGTCTTTACTAAAAAGAGAACCACATTATTAAAACAAAACAGCTAGGACTAACTTCCAGGGTAAATGTACCCTGATCGGATTATAGTCTCGCTTCTTGGCATTTAACCCAATGCCTTTCATGTCTCACTTCTTTCTTTAATGCTTTCAAGATTATTCTTTCATTAATTATACAAGTAATTTCTATTAAAAGGCAATATAATGGTTGCAAGATGTAACTTCACAGACGATCTGCATATTTCATCAACCACCTCTAAATTTTTAATCATTTCAGTCCAAGCACTTGTCTTGAAGCCTAACTTGGTAACAAACCTACCAACTGGTATAACTAATTGGTACAGAATCAGTCAATCATTTATGAGAAAGGGGGAAAAAATGGATGTTATGCAGGTATGCGACAACCAGCCAGTTATTTCGGAGAGGTAACTTCAAAAGCAGGACTTAGTTCCACAAATCCATGGTGCTCTGGTGACATCCACTGGCTGTCCGTTAGCATCGTTCAGATTCTTTGAATGTTCAGTGTTAGACTTGTAAAAAAAAAAAAAAAAAAAATCCCTGGGTTTTACACATTTTTTTTCTTTAATGTTAATGTTAGTTAACATTATATTTAGTGCATCACATGTCTAACTTTTAAAAGTTTGACTCATTCTTGTATTCTGAGTTAGAGGGACCCTGATGAAGTTCCGCACCAATGTGAGTTTGAAGAAGACAAACTGAAACCCAGTGAGAAGAGAAAATATCTTTACTAGTTATATGATCAGTGAAAAATCAATATTGCCATTTTATACTAATAGGAATTTGGTAAACTGTCTTGCTGATGTAATTTTGGAAACAGCAAATCATTTGGCAAAGACTAGCACTGAGCAGGAATGGTCAAGTGCACAAAGACAGTGGCTCTCAACGTCTAGTAAGCATCAGAATCTTCTGGATTGCTTATTGTAGATGCAGATTTCTGGGCTCTGCTGCAGAGCTCCACCAAAATCTTTGAGAGAATTTTCTAAGGCACTTTGAGAAATACTGCACTAGAAAGGGAATCTCTTTATCTTTAATTCTACAAACATGCAATTCCATACAGAATGTAGAACGTAAGTTTGGACAACCTATTGGGAGAGCACAGGGTTCAACTTTATCAGTGGTACAATTATTTAAAATTATCATTTCCCAAAATTTAATCACCAAATCATTCAAAAATTATTTTAGAAATAAAATTTTTTTTTTCAAATCTTTCTGGCAGTGCATATAAGAACAGAAATAATTTATGATTGTTTGTAAATAAAAGAAAGATGCCCAGAAAAAAAAATGAAATGAAATGGGTGGAGGATAACTAGTGTTAAGCACTTAAGAGTCAATACATAGTTTATGCTTACTATATGTATCAATGTGTTCGGAGTATTGTATTATATGTGGGTGGTAAAATTACAGGTGAATTATTTTGGTTGTTACTTCTGTCTGACTTTCTTGCAATGAAGATGCACTATTTATGTAATGTTTTTTTAATTGAGGTAAACAACCTACAGATTTGGGGGAAATTGAGATTATACAGGGAGGACTCATGGTGCTTTCAGCAGTCTTGATAATATTTAACCAATCATCATCATCATTATTACCATCATTCTCCTAAGTCCCAAAACTAAGTCTTCAGTCAAACAGAAACTTTGTGGATGATTTTAAGAATTGAGTTATTGGGAAAGCCGGGATGGCTCAGTGGGTTAAGTGCTCACTTTGCAGCGCCGGGGACCCAGGATCGCATCCCAACCCAGGCCCGTGCGGACCCATATGCTGAACTGAGGAGTGCCCCCAGTTCAGTTCTCTCTCTGTCTTTGTATCTCTCTCTCTCTCTCTCTGTCAAAAAAAAAACAATAAAAAATTTTTTTTAATTAAAAAAAAAAATTGAGTTATTGCACAGTGTGCGTGTTTACTTGGAAGCTATGATTTAGGAACTTTAAGTTAATAATTATGACTTTAAGTAAAAAACAATTTTGAGAAGAACCAGGAAGGTAAGAGACATAGGGCAAAAAAGCAAAAAGGCTAAGCTATTTTCAACAAGAAACCAAGAAAAAGGTATTATGGGGGTGGGCTTATAAAATGGTAGAAACAGGAGATATAGCATCTAGGACTAGAGAAGGGAAGACTATTGTTTTTCCTTTTTTTTTTTAGAGGGACTAAAAATTAACCAAACAGATTACAATTCCAGATAAGTTTGTTGTTGCTGTTGTTGTTGCTTTGCGGTAGTAAAATGTCACAACGTTGCAATATAAGGCAACAAAAAAGTAAGGTCATTTCAGAAAATATGTTCAAACAACCTCAGGCTTCCAAGGAACTGTGTATGAGTCACATGTGTCTGAGATGATGTCACTGGAAGAGTACTTGAGAAGTTGATGCTGAAGGCATTTTCTAATCTTTACTAGTCCTTCTGGATAAAAGCTGGAAGGTAGCCTAGCCTCAGAAGATAAAAACAGGTCTCTTTTAATAAAAAAAAATCTCTAGTTTCTTTGAGTTACAAAAACCACACTGTCTGGGGAGAGCGCCTAAATTTATATTTCTCTTCTTTAAAGAATTAGCAGGCATCTGCCAAGATGTGTGTTCACTGTCCATTGAGAATTAATGGGAAATAATGAATCCACATGTTTTGGCAGAAGAGTAATCTGTTCAGTTTAAGCACTAAATTGGATGGATGAGACACCCAATAATACACGCGTGTAATTTACTAGACAAAAAGGCCAGATTACATTAAGAAATGACAAACCATCGAAGTAGGCAAACTTAGAAAAGTAGAGGGTAGAAAAAAAACTTCATTTCCCCGAGTAGACAAATCTTTTCTCTCTCTAAAGTGAAACAATGTACTTTTCTGATTATAAAAAGTATTCCCATATGTAAAAAGCCATAGAAATAATATAAAGTGACCCAAAGATCCCACTAATTTTATACTATAGGAAGAACAGTGTCAATTATTTTTACTAATTTTTGTAGCATTCGCTTATGTATATGTGCATGCACACACACATATACTTGTTCTAAAAAATCGTGTGGCTTTTTCATATCAATGACTACGGATATATAACCATCCATGATGATGATAATGACTAATCCCTTACATAGTGTCCAATTTTTCACTATTATAGATGACACTGCAGTATCCTCGCTACTCTTGCCTACTTCTAATCCACTACCCACAAAGCTTCAAGGGTGCTCTTGTTCAAATAAAAATCCTATTTTGTCATTTTTTGTTTGTTGACTCTCAGAATAAAACCCAAACTCTTTTTCATGGACTAACAGTGCCTGTATGACCTGAATGGTTCCTGTCTCTCCACTATCATCTATACTATTCTTTCCCTATGCACCATGTCTAACCATTCCATGCCTCAAGCATGTAATGTTATTTTTTTGCCCGGGGCTTTGGCACATGTTCTTTTCACTGCTCTGGTTACTCTTTATCCAGAGGACTTGCACCTGGCTATCTTTTAATTGTCTCCCCTGAAATGCAACTCCCCTAGAGAGATCTCCCATGGACATTCTTTCTTCTTTTTGGTGAGTCCTCAGCAATAGCAATAAAAAAATTTAATTTTAATCACTCTTACTTTACAATATGTCTGAATATTTGTGCTAGTAACAGTCCATCATTTTGTAAGTGTTCTTGGTTGTTCTTGTATGTTTATTTTTCTGGACGTTGTTAAGAATTATTACATCAAGGAAAAAAATCCAATAGGATCTTGATGAGGGTTGTATTAAATTTGCAGATTTGGAGAGTATTAGACTCTGCAAATTTTAAAGAAGAATGAGAGAGACACCATGCCATAGGTCCAGAAAAATATCAATGGGAATTCTTAGACATTTTCAGTCAGATTTAATGTGAAACCAATTTTTAAATGAGTATAAATTTTCAATAGAATAAAATAAGAAACCAAAATGACTATCATACTTAAGTGAACCACTATGTATATATGAATTCTTATTTTTATCTTATAAAACAGTCAGATGATAGGTAGGTAGGTAGGTGGGTGGGTAGGTAGGTAGGTAGGTAGGTAGGTAGATAGATAGGGAATCATTTCTTCATAGATATCCTACAGGAACTCAAGATTTAGGAGTTCAAAAATTGAACTTATATACTCTACCTCTTCATCCTTGTATTGATTCATTCAACAAATCTGTACTGAGTACTTAGTACCAGCCTTAGACACAGAAGTCTTTTTGCCACCTTGTCTCTGGACTTTCTCAACGGCCATCTTTCTCCTCAGCTTCAACCTTCCACCATTTCATTAGGCCTCTAGATTTATTCTTTCACTGCCTCACCTCTCCACTTCCATGCCCAAATTCTTAACTTTCTATGCAAAATTGAGTCCTCTGTACTTATTTTAGCATCAAGCCTTCAGTCCCCACCTTCCTATATAGAGGTTCTAAATAATGCCAATTCTTTCTCTAAGAATTCCAAGACACCTGTTCAAATCATAATTTTTTCACCCTCATAAATATCACCATCATCCTAGTTTCTCTGGCCCTAAGCTTACTTATCCTTTTTGATGCCTCCCTTTGCTTCTCCCTCATCCCTCTTTACAATCACTGATGATTCCTCCTCTATAAAATCCATTTTTTTCCGATGCCCCTGCTGTACAGCAGGCTCTTCTGATTCCTGCAATGGCTTCTTGATGATTCATCGTTCTTTGGTTCCCTTCCCCAGCCTTAGTCACCTTATACACAGTGGCCCTTCTAATCCAGACATCATCAGGGTATTTCTATCCTCTAAGTATTTCACTCATGCATTCATTAGACATCTCTGAGAATTTCCAAAAAGATGAATAGAGTGCATTCCTGACTTCAACCAGGTAAATATTTAACGGGCTGACACATTAAGAAATGTGATGATGGCTTGGCTTTTCTTTACTAAAATGTAAACCACTCTCCTTAACTAACATATGAACCACTTTGCCAAGCACTAAAGCTCTCCCTAATGCAGCAGCTTACCTTTCTAGTGCCATTTGCCATGACTTTCCTCTCTGTCACAATACTGTGTGTACATCAGTTACAATAAAACTATTATTTGTTTGAAAATTCTTAAATTCAATCTGGTATGCCCTTTCCATGCTGCCTGGCATTGCCACTGCACCTTTGATGACACCACACAGTTCTTTCTCCACATTTTTGAAAATGTAACTCCTACAGACCTTACAAGCCCAATATTCCTCCCATCTTTCAACGAGTGTTACCAGTATCTCTCTCCCATTGTATTTACAGATAACACTTACCAAGCCTGGCTTCTAGGACAGGTACTTGTATGTATGTATGTATGTATGTATGTATGTGTGTATACTCTCATTCAACTTTGCATCTCTAAAAGTGCCTTTCAAATAATAGGCACTCAATACTCGCTGAAGTGAACTTAAAACACACAAGAACATCATTTTTAGCTCCTAATAAGACCACTAACATTTCAAGAGCTTTTGAGCAGACCTGAATCCACTGAGGTGTGACTAGGGACACATAATTCTGTGTAAGTTTATTAGTTTCTCAGAGGTGCACCAATTCCCTTGTAGTCTCTTCAATTTTGTACTCTCAGCCACGAATTAGCCCATTTCCTGTGATGTACAGGCAAGGATCTCTAAAGCAGGTTTTGTTGTCTATATTTTAGGCACATCATGAAAAGGCAAGGTTCTTTGGAAAATACAATAATACTGGGAAAAATAGAAGGCAGCAGAATAAGAGGGAGGACAAATGTGAGATGGACTGACTGCACAAAAATGCCATAGGTTGGGGATGCCGGGATGCCTCAGCAGGTTAAGTATTTGCCTTGCAACTGTGAGATCCAGGGATCAAATCCTGGCCAAGGGCCATGCAAACCCATGTGCTGAACTGTGGTGTAACTGGCAACCACCATGGCAAAGGTTCTCACCTCCTGTAAGGGAGGCTCCCAGTTCAGTTCCTGCTCCATGCGGCCTCACATCCACCTGTGGAGTGAAACTATATCACAACTAATGATGTACAACTATGGAGACTGCTCTGGGTCCTCCCCCTTTCTCTCCCTCTCTTACCTTTTCTTAAAACAATAAAATAAATCTTAAAAAAAAAAGCCTTAGACATGAGTCTACATGATCTGAGCAAGGCTGTTGAAGACAGGACATGTGGACATCACTTATTCAGAGTCGCCAAGATTTGGAGCTGACTTAGCAGAATGTAACATATGTAGTCCCTAGTTTTTAACTCATTTCTTCTAATGCCTTGTCTTATGTAGGGTTGAATTTAGGAGTGGATATATATATATATATATATATATATATATATATATATATATATACTCACAAGGGGAGTTGGCATGGAAAAGGACTAGTCACCTGATAATGCAACTGTAGGAACAAGTATTTATGCTGGTTAGAAATTCACTTGGCTACCTTTCTCAAGTTGGAGGATCTCTGAAATGAACGTTTGAGTAAGTATAAGTATGAGCTTAGCCAAGAGGCTGACTGACCTTCCTCTTCTCCACATCTGTAATTTGTAACCTGTGGTATATTCAATTAAAGACATTAAGCACGCCTAAGTCACAGAAGATAACAGTGTAGGAGCCGGAACTGGCAGGTGATACATCCCACAAGAGGCAGGTATAAAGGTTTGGTCGAGTGTTGTGAGAACGCTGCATCTCAAGCAAACTACTCTGTACCCCACTGGTGTATATAACAGTGATGGAGAATCATCCACTGTATTCCCTAGAAAATACAAGACAGAGGGCCTTATACTGGCAATAGTCAACACAGCCAGGAGACCAGGTCTCACTACCCCAGTGTTTCCACATGAGGTCCACCTACATATATAGTCATACAGTTATGTTTCTGTAATCAGTTTGCTTTGAAATTCAATTTGTTTTATTTTATGCATTTAAAGACATTCTCTGACTGGGGTCCATAAATTTCATCAAGGTGCTAGATCGATACAAGGCACAAAAAGCTTAAAAATGCCTGGCAATGGGGAGAAGAGCTTTCCAAATATTAGAACCAACTTCAAACACCAAATTGTAACCATTACCAATGGCAACCTTTCCTTTCAGAGAAGTCATAACCAGGGACAGCACTACTATAACAAATACTGTATATAGAGCTGGCATAGTTGATCAGAAGGCAGAAATCACATCAAACTTTGATTAATTGATGTTGACTACCATAAAACAGAGCTAAAAAGAATCCCCTTCTAATATACTCAAATCAGTCAGGGTTTACACCATCATACATGTGAAACAAGTAATTATTCTCAATTGAAACAGTGTTAATTTTTATCTTGTTTGATTAGGTTTCCTGAATGTTTCAAAATAATTATTTTTCCATGTAAGAAAATTTAAAAAATAAACAAAAAAACGTGGCCAGATGGTTCGCTGGGTTTGCTTTTTTCTAGGAGAGTGAACCACTCTAGCTCAACATATGAAAAGAAAAAAGAAAACAGAGCTGATTTGTCCTAATTTCTATCTAAAATGGTGCAAGATAGCAGAATGTGACTAAATTAATATGAAAAATAATTTCCAAAGTAACTCTTGGAAATCCATTTTAATACTGTACTAACTCTGAGTGAGTCTGAAAGTCTCAGATTTAAGTTCACATTTGATTTACACACATCACACACTCAAAACCTTTTATCAGAAGGAATCATGAAGGATAATGTCAACCTTTCCTTAGTATTCTTTCTTGACTCATGTTTCAAGCTCAAAGTAAGCAGCAATTACATACAAAATCTGGGCTCCACAATCACTTTTCCTGATACTGACAATTTGAACTAGTCATAAAATGAAAAAAAATGCATTTCAATTCAAATCACAAAGTATTTTTATAAGTTAAAAATAAATCAGAAATACCATGGCTATTCTTAAAGGTTGAAGGGGCCATGTGTGTTTACCTTTTGCGCCCCCATTTAGAGGTCCTACATGTTTTCCAAGCCTTTGTAGATACCAAATCAATATTTTATAACAACAGATTTATGTTCTAAGTTTCAGTGTTTTTTTAAGTAGTTTTGTATCAGCAAAATATTAATCAATTTTTAAAATTCTTCCAATATTTTCAGTAATAATTGATTTAATTCGCATTTTATGAATTTCAGATGCTGTTATAAAAATGTGTATCTTTTATTTAAAACTAAAGTATATAGTTTTAAAATGTTGTTTTTAAAAAAATCTTTCTAACTTTCCCACAATGTTGTTTTAAGAATCAATTAGAGATCACAATATTTTTTATGATCGTAATATTTATTTGATGTTTTATTTCTCCTATACTTATTTTTTAGAACAATGAATATCTGTCCCACAAAAAAAGTGGGGAGAGCAGAATCATAGATTCCCAACAAAAACTTCCCAGATGATCTCAGAGGTGATAAGGCAAGTTAATGTCTGTTTCTGAATTCTGTGGATTCCTTATTGATGTTGACTAGTTAAGGAACTGAAAAAGGTATAGGCAAAAAGAATAGCACAAACTTACCTATTAGGATCTTCACAGATTTTGACTCCTTGATTTTATTGATTTTCATCAGGTTAATGATCTAATACTGTCATAAGGATCAAAGGAGCCTTCATTAATTTACAGGAGCCTTTCATTAATTTAATTTGCTTAGGAGCAAATATGAAATATTAAGATGACAATGTTAACATTGCCAGATTATATGCCACAAGAAAGCATATGCAAATTATATAAAACCCCTCCATATTTTGATCATTTTGTTAAAAACAAATACAGCTATGTACTGCAAAGTAATATTTCAATGATGTTATGCATATATGACAATGGTCCCATAAGATTATAATGGAGCTGAAAAATTCCTACTGTCTAGTGACATCAAGCTGTCATTAATGTAAGAGTGCATTGCATTACACAAATAGTTACCACTGTGTTACAAATGCCTACAGTATTTAATAGAGTAACAAGATGTATAGGCTTGTACCCACGGAGCAATAGGTTGTACCATATAACTTAGGTGTGTAGTAGTCTATACCCACCCAGGTTTGTTTAAGTGAACTCTATGATGTTCACACAATGATGAAATCATCTAACAGCTGCTGTTTCAAAATGTGATATGATTTTAAGGTTATAACATATCAGAAAATATATAATTCAAAGTAGTTTTTAATTTTATTAACAGGTTGTGGGTAGCTTCTCATTGATAAATCAAATTTTTATTATACTTCTAAGTTATAAAAAAAGTAGCATAATTTAAATTCATTCCTTGCATAATTCACTCTGAAGCCTAATTTTCCCCTATATTTTGTAGCTGAAAAACCTAATGCTGCTATAGTAGACAGAAAGATGTTAAAAATATGTATATTTGAAGAAAATCACACAAGAGCACACCAAATCGTTTTGTTTCTGAGGTTTAATTTTAACTATGCATTTTAAATGATGAATATAATGTCAACCCAATTCTTCGCTTACTTGCATTGCACAAACTATTTGGAACTTGGAGGTGAAATAGATTCTTTTCACAATGGCAATGCTTTCACCCTAGTTTATGGTCTTTTTCCATTTCTTTTTCTTTTTTTTCTTCAGTCCTTTTTCTTCAACAGTTTAACAAGTCACTTC
>PVKE010042868.1:0-13580 GCA_004027555.1 Craseonycteris thonglongyai
GAGAGAGAGAGAGAGAGAGAGAGAGAGAGAGAAAGAGAGAAAGAGAAGGGGGGGAGGGCCCAGAGCAGTCTCTATAGTTGTACGTCATTAGTTGTGACATGGTTTCATTTCACACAGGTGGATGTGGGGCTGCATAAGGTGGGAACTAAATCAGGGCCCTCCTGCATAAAGGGCAATAATTTTTGCTGCTGAGCCATTTTGGCGGTTACCAGCTGCACCGTGGTTTAGCATATGGCTTTACAAGGGCCAGCACCTGGAATAAAAACCTGGACGTTGTGATCATGAGGCAAGAGCTCAACCTCTGAGCTACTCTTGCATCCCTAGATTTTTTGGTTTCTTAAGGTATGTATGTATCATAAATTTCCCTCTTGGAACTGCTTTGAATATGTCATGTAGATTTTTTTGTTGTGTTTTTATTTCATTTGTCTCAAATATTTTTTGATTTATTCTTTGATCTCATTATTAATCCATCCATTGTTTATTAGCATGTTATTTAGCTTCAAAATATTTGTGTATTTGTTAGGTTTCTTCTAATGGACTTCTAGTTTTATATCATTGTAATCAGACAAGATGATTGTTATGATTTCAATCTTCTTAAATTTGTTCAGTCATGTTTTGTGGCCTAACATGTGGTCTATCTTTGCAAATGTTCCATGTGCACTTGAAAAAAATATATACATATATTTTGCTACCAAATGGTGAAACGTTCTAAAAATATCAATTAAATCTATCTTGTCTAATGTGTCATTTAAGGCCACTGTTTTCTTGTTCATTTTCTGTCTGGGTTATAGATAGATGATAGATAGATAGTCAGTGGGTGTTAGTATTACTGTATTACTATTGATCTCTCAATTTTTGTCCATCAACATTTTTTTTCTATGTTTTGGTGCTTCTGCTATGGGTATATAAATGTTTCCAATGGTTATATCTTGTTGAATTTATCCCTTTATCATTCTGAAATGTTCTTCTTTGTCTCTTGTAACAGTCTCTGTTTTAAAGTCTATTTTGCTGATATCAGTATTGCTAGCGCAGCTGTTTTTTCATTTTTATTTGCATGAAATGTCTTTTCCATCCCCTTTCAATCTGTGAATTTCTTTTGATCTGAAGTGGGTCTCTTGTTTGTAGGTAGCATATATATGGTTATTGCTTTCTTATCCATTCAGCCACCCCATATCTTTTGATTGAACCTTTTAATCCATTTACATTTAAAGTAATTATTGATAGGTATAGTTTTTTCCATTTTATTATTATTTTTTAAAAATCTTTTATTCTTCTTTTTCTTAAAGAAGTTCCTTTAGCTTTTCTTATAATACTGGTTTTGTCATGTTGCACTCTTTTAGATTTTTCTTGTCTAGAAAGCTCTTTATCTGTCCTTTGATTCTAAATGGTACCCTTGCTAGATTGAGTAATATTTTGCCTATAGGTCCCGGCTTTTTGTCACTTTGAATATTTCATGCCACTTTTCTCTAGCTTTCAAAGTCTTGATACATCAGCTGACAGTCATTGTGGGAATACCCTTATAGGTAATTAAATGCTTTTCTTTTGGATCTTTTAAGATTCTCCTTTTGTCCTTAAACTTTGCCTTAACTCTAATGTGTTTTGTTTTGAGTATTTTGGACTCATCTTGTCTGGGACTTGAACATTTATTGTTGTATTTTCTTAATATTGGGGTGCTGGTGGTATGTATTTTGAGGATTTATACTCTAATTTACTACTGACTTTTTTTTCTGACTGGTTTATTTCACTTAATATAATGTCCCGTGGGAAGCCAGGATGGCTCAGTGGGTTAAGCGCTCACTTTGCAGCACTGGGGACCCAGGATTGAATCCCAGCCCCAGCCCGTACGGACCCATGTACTGAACTGGGGAGTGCCCCCAGTTCAGTTCTCTCTCTGTCTCTGTCTCTGTATCTCTCTCTCTCTGTCAAAAACAATAAAAAAAATAATAATAAAATAAAATATTATGTCCTGAGAGTTACTCTATATGTACGTTATGGAAAGTGACAAAATTTCCTTCTTTTTTTGAGGCAAAATCACATTCTTTTATATGTACTTAATCCACCATCTTTATCTATTTATGTTTATATGGCATTTGGGTTACTTTACTCTCCTGACTATTGTAAATAATGCTTCAATGGACATGGTATGAAGATATCTCTTTGACATCCAAATTTCAATTCTTTTGGATATATACTCATAAGTGAGATTGCCAGATCAATGGCAATTCAATTTTTAATTATTTGGGGAAACCTCCGTTCAGTTTTCCATGAGGCTATACCATTTTACTTTCCCACCAACAGTGCTCTAGGGTTTCTTTGTATTCAGACATTTGTTTGCGTTTGTCATTTTGAGTTTTAGCTAGTGGTGCAATGTGGGCATGGTCTAAAAGTTTGCTTAAAATTTAGCAATTTGGAATTTAGAGTCTCTTTTTCTCATAGAAACAACTTGCCATATAAATATTTGCCTAAGTGATAAGATACCAAATTTCAATATATAAACATTGAGTGATTGTGGACCTAGTATAGCTACAAATTTAAATAAATGATTAAACAAACTCATGAAATAATATACCTTAAATTATTTTTAGAGAAGATTATATTTGAAATTGATGCCGAAGTAAACTGTAAGCAATGTAGAAGACCTATGTTTGAAGTCTAGGTACATAATATAAGTCTTTCCTATGCAATTCCTTCATGATTAATATGCTAATTGAAGGCCAAGATTAGCATGTTCCAAGGACATTTGAACCTATTGATGTCATCTATATAATGCAAGATATAAAGACTTTCACTTTATAGTCTCTGGTATAGTGGTATTTGTCATATGACCTGTGTAAGTACTTTATTTGATTTTTCTGTGGTTGATTATGCTAACCCAAGGAAAAACAAACAAAATCTCAATATGGACTGCAGTTAGGAAGATGGAAAAGGAAGGTGTTATGAAAGTTTAAAAAATGAGGAATTAATTTTTGACTGAAGTTCTCAAGATTATCCTGAGAAGAGATAGGATTGCATTGCCATTTTAGGAAAGCAATGGGGAAAATATAGGAATACCAGGGAAAGATTATGTTTTTGTATTTTGATATGTGACTTGGTCTTCATTATTGGAGCTACAAAGCAAAAATAATGTCCCTGTTTCATAGGACTGTTCCTCATATACTATGAGAAGTGACTGCTACTTTGTTTCATCACCAATGAAGATGGTTAAATATAGAGAAAAAGTAGTGTGACCATAGATGGAAAAGAGGGAATATGGAGTATTTCACAGAGCCTGGAACTCTGGAAACTTGAAGTGCTGCTTGTTGGAATTTCATAGAAAATAAGATGAACAAATTGATTTCAGCCTGGGTGAGACAGAGGTAGTACACAGCTTGACTTTGAAAATATTTGAATCTACATAAAACTTGAACAAATCTCAAAAGAAAAAAAATAAAGTTATATCCTGTGCTATTTTTGCAAGGAATCAAACTATTTTTTTTTTTTACCTAAATGCTATAAACTTTCCTATAAATATTACTACATTTTTTCCTTCTCTCCATTTCCATGAATGAAGTGTCCTACCCTGATCATTCTTCTTTTCTTTTCTTCTCAAAGATTTATTTTATTGTTTGAGAGAAAATGAGAGCAAGTGAGTGAGAGAGAGAGAGAGAGAGAGAAGGGCAGAGGGCCCAGAGCAGTCTCCATAGTTGTACGTCATCAATTCTCTACCTAGTTTCATTCCACAAAGGTGGGCGGGGGAGCTGAGCAGGGCAGGTACTGAACTGGGGGCTGTCTGCATGAGGTGAGAACCTTTGCCACCATCCTGGAAATTACCAGTTGTGCTGGAGTTTAGCATGTGGGTTTGCATGGGCCAGGGCTGGGATTTGATCCCTGGGCCTCATGATTGCAAGGCAAGTGCTCAACTGACATCTCTTCCAGAGCCTTTTTTAAGTCAATTATTACCCAACTCATTGTTTTTGTAAACCTCCTGGCTGGTTCTCTAATGTTATTGGAGAATGAGCCTTCCTCAGCACAGTGTCAAGGTTCTTAGTGTCCCGAACAAAGAATTGTGCAAGACAAAAAAGTACAGGGGTGAAAGACAAGTTTATTAAAAGTACTCTTTTACCTTTAGCATGCTACTGAAGATCCTGGTGTCATTACAGGTTGCCACTCTGCCTGATGTTACCAGTATTGTAATAATAGGCCATACCCAAAGTTTTGCTTCTGTCAAAATGTCCCTAATGCTAAGATCCACATCTTTGTCCTGGGGTGGAAGAAGGCAAAAGGGGACGAGTCTCTCACTCTGTGGCCACCTGGTGTCAGATGAATATGAGCAGCTCTCTTTTGAAGTTCTGAACACTGCCGATATTTGTGACAACAAGGACATGATGAAAAGCTGGGGCAAAGATGGTTTTCACATCCAAGTACGGCTCCACTGCTTCCACGTCTTCTGCATCGATAAGAAGTTGTCCTGTGCTGGGGCTGACAGACTCTAGACAGGTATGTGGTTTGCCTTGGGAAAGCTCCAGGGCATGGCGGCTAGGGTCCATATTGCCTAAGTCATCATGTCCATCTACATCAAGTTGCAGAACAAAGAGCATGTGACTGAGGCTCTACTCAGGGCCAAGTTCAAGTTTGCTGGCCACCACAAGATCCACATCTCCAAGAAGTGGAGCTTTACTAAGTTCATTACAGATGAGTTTGAAAACATGGTGGCTAAAAAGCAGCTCATCCCAGATGGCTGTGGTGTCAGATACGTCCCTAATCATGGCTTCCTGGACAAATGGTGGGTCCTGTGCTAATGAGAGTCTTGGCACTGCCCACCTTCTTCCACCCACTAATAAACTATACTTTCTGTCCAAAAATAAATAAATAAATAAATAAATAAAAAGATAGAAGTACACTCCTGAGAAGTGGGAGCTTAGCAGAAAGGATAGTTTATTAGAAGTGAAAGTATATACACTCCAAAGAGATAAGAGCGGGCCTGAGTGAAAGAGTGGCCCAAAAGGCCCATTCTTCTTTTCTATATCTTTAACCTCACCTCTTTACTAGCTCTTTTGCAATAAAAAGTATGCATTCATAAAGAAGGTATCTATAATGTAATTCTTAACAATATTTACTCTGGGTTCTATCTGCTTATGGTATAATCCTCTGCCAACCACTAGTCAGTAATATGACATTGGGAAAATTATTTAAGCTATTTGCACCTCAGTTTTCTTATATATAAAACATGTATTAATATATCAATAATTGTTATAAAAATTATTTGATTTAATATAGAGTACTTACAATTATGCCAAACATTTCACACTTAATGTTATGAATTAAAATAAAATACATATATGACATATATGGCTCTTGATACTATATATTCCTCAGGCTCTATGTTACCTCCCTTTCCCATTTACCCCAGTTTACTTCGTAACCTTAATTCTACTTTATAAAAGTTGTCTACATGTTTTGCCTTATTTTTTTATATCCATATTGTAACCTATTAATAGTTTCTGCCCCCATCGTTTCCCTGAAATAGGTTATATCAGGATTAGCAAACAAATTTCAAATCACATAAAAGTGCATCAGTAGTTTTGTGCATATAACCTAGAATTTATTATTATTTTACTTCATATACTAAAATTATTATTATGGTTCCTGACTTATAACACTCTTCAGGTTTTTCACCTACCTTCTATTTACTCTACTCAGTGTTTTTTTTATTAATTTTTAAAAATCTTTTTTTCTTTCTTTTCTATTATGGTAGTCTCTGTCTAGTACATATAAGTGTTCATTATTCATTCACTACTTCAGTTACCAATAATCAAGTACCTTTTATGTCACTGTTGTTAGTCTCTGGATGTCTTATTTCTTTTTGTTCACTTCATTATCTACATTTTTTATAAGTATTATCTTCATTAAAATTTCCCAACTTGAGACTTTATTTGAAAAGGAACTACTACGGTGGGGTTACACAGTAGGGGAGAGAGAGTGGGTTCAAAAAAAAAAAATTCCAACTTGAATCATTTCAAGGGAAGTTTGTTATCCACAGGAAACTGGGTTATTCTGAGTTGGGATACACTTTTTAGTGTTATTAACCAGTTAATGCACCATAACTGTCCAGCAGGTTAAAAGAGGGCTCAAAGTTTATTAGGCCCATTTTGAATAACAGGTAAATTATTCCATCTATGCATATATAAGCAAACCCATTTATAAATAACCTATAAGTTATACTTTTTTTTTTAGTTCATCTAGGATATGACTACTATCTGCTCTATGTCCATGCTGCACATTATGACTCAGAAAATATGACTTTATGTGTTCTATCTGTGACAGATAGAAATACCGTATTTTCCGGCGTATAAGAGGAACCGGGCGTATAAGACGACCTCCTAATTTTACAGTTAAAACATAGGTTTAGGCCTATATTCGCTGTATAAGACTACCCCCCACTTCCGAGGCTGTAGTCTTATACAGCGAATATAGGCCTAAACCTATGTTTTAACTGTAAAATTAGGGGGTCGTCTTATACGCCCGGTCGTCTTATACGCCGGAAAATACGGTAACTAGAGTGAAGTCAGCATCATGGCAGAACAGATAACTCTTTTGTATTTCTCCTTAAATCTACAATGAGTTGGTCTTCTATAACGCTTAATACATGAGGATACCTGAGGAATCCATACCTCAGTGTATGTGGAGGTTTGTGTACTGGATGGGGGAAGGATAGCGATGGTACACAAAATACCTGGTTCTATGGCTACTACACATGAGTTAGCAGCCCCAGTGAATGTGGCAAGGGTAGAGGGAATAGCCTTGACACCTCAGCCAGCAGAAGGTAGGAGGAACAGCAAGAACTCTGGCCCTGATTCCAGTGGTGCTCACATTACTGGAGAACCCTATAAAAAGAGATGTGTTTATGGCATTCTGGCTATAGGACAGGTGTGCCAGAAGCTGTAGGCAACCAGGTAGCAGGGTGGCAGGTTCACTAACCTTGCTCCCCCTGACCTGCCACATTCCCGTCACAGTGGTGTGCCCCCAGGAAAGATGACCCTAACACAGTGGAGTCACCTATCACCTTGGACACACTGGTGGCAACACCCATGACCACCATCCCCTCTCCCCACAACACCCTTCACAACTCCTGAGGCATAAGAAGTGCAGGTAAGAGAAAACAAAAACTTGCCCTATATCACCATCTACTGGAAAACCAGAGAAAGACCTCAATCACTCAGCTGAATTTTAAAATCTAACTGTTAGCTGAATAATAAAAATTTTTTTCTACTTCAAAAGTGCCAGTAGGGGAAAAGCCAGGACAGCTCAGCGGGTTGAGCGCTCGCTTTGAGGCCACGAGGACCGAGGATCGAATCCCGGCTCCGGCCCAGGCAGGACCCACATGCTGAACTGGGGAGTTCCCACGGTTCGGTTCTCTAGCTGTCTCTGTCTCTGTCTCTCTCTCTATCTGTCAAGAGTAAAATAGAAATAAATATGCACTGAAGATAAAATAATTACTCTCTATAAATATAAAAAGATATAAAAAACAAAAAAAACAAAAAGTGCCAGTAGAGAAACAACCTATCAAGTACCATGAACAACAAAGGTAACACAGAAAGAAAATTACAATTTTCCAGAAACCAAACTCAAAGTCATGGAACATTATAATTTAAACAATAGAAAACTTAATATAGCAGTCATTAAGAAACTTAACAAGATCCAAGAAAATTCAGAAAGACAGTTCAATGAGCTCAGGTATAAAATTAATGAACAGAATGAGTACTTTACTAAAGAAACTCTGAAAAGAACCAAACAAAATTTGGAGCTGAAGAATTCAATAAATGAGATGAAAAATGCTTGGAGTACAGTAGAAATAGAGCAGAAAATATGGAAGAGAGAATTAGTGAGCTTGAAGATAATTTAGAAATAATTCTGTGGAAGAGGAGAGAGAACTAATTCTTTTTTTTTTTTTTTAATGAAAGAACTTGACAGGGAAAGTGAGATGGCTCAGGGGGTTAAGCACTTACTTTGTAGCTCCAGGAACCAAAGATTGAAGCTCAGCCCTGGACTGTACAGACCCATATGCTGCCCACAGTTCATTTCTCACCCCCCGGTTTGTCCCCTGGCTTGAGGGGGCATATGCTTATCATGCTAGAGGCCCTCAGCCCAGTTCCCTCCTCTGCGTGGCCCCCGCCCACCTGTGTGGAACAAAACCATGTTGAAAATTGATGATGTACAACTATGGAGACTGCTCTGGGCCCTCCCCCTTCTCTCTGTCTCTCTCTGTCTTTCTGTCAAAATATTAAAATAAATCTTAAAAAAAAAAACTTTATAATTATCAGTTCTTTAGAAAGGACAACATAACTGTATTGAGTATTCTAGAAGAAGAGAGGGAGAAGGGAATAAAGAGCCTATTAAAAGAAATAATTGACAAGAATGTCTCAAATCTAAGGAAGGAGCTGAATATATAAGTTCAAGAAACTAGTAGGACACTTAATTATCTTAATGCAAAATGGTCTTCTCCAAGACACATTATATTAAAACTGTTGGAGCTAATGAAAAGAAAATTATTCTCAAGGCAGTCAGGGAGAAAAACACAGTAACCTACAAAAATAACCCCCATCAGTTGTCATCAGAGTTTTTCAACAGAAACTCTACTAGCCAGGAGAGAGTGGCTAATAGAGACACCTAAGAATATCTCTCCAGCAAAGTTACCCTTTAGATGTAAAGGAGAAATATAGCCTTTCCCAGACAAGCAAAAGCTGAGGGAATTTACTACCACAAGATCCACCTTACAAAATATGTTTAAGGCACTCTATTACCTGAACCAAAAAGCGAAAAGTTTGAGTAAGGTGAAAAACAAATAAGAGAGAAATAGAAAATTGTAAAACTACATCAGGATTTGGTGTTGAACAGTTATAATAAAACCCAAAGGGACAAAAGCATTAAAAATAACTATAGCTATTTTAAATTGATATCAAATGTAACACAAAAAGAAATAATTTTTAACAACTAAGAAACAAAAAGGAAAGAGGCAAGGGTGGAACTTGTATAGGAAAATGAGGATAAGATGTTATCAGAAGAAAAAAGCCTATTTTATATATTGTAATTTATACAAGTCTCATGGTAATTATAATACAAAAATTCTCGGGCAAGCTGGGATGGCTCAGTGGGTTAAGCATTCACTTTGCAGCCCTGGGGTCCGAGGATTGAGTCCTGGCCCCAGCCCATGCGGACCCATATGCTGAACTGAGGTGCGCTTCCCATGTGGGAGGCCCCCAGTTTGGCCCCCATCTCGAGGGGACATGCCTCTCATGCAGGAGGTCCCCAGCACAGTTCCCACCCTGAGCAAGCCTCGCCCACCTGTGTGGAACAAAACCACATCAGAAACTGATGACGTACAACCATGGAGACTGCTCTGGACTCTCCCTTTCTCTCTGTATCTCTCTGTTTCTGTCTCTATGTCAAAAACAATAAAATAAATCTTAACAAGAAATTCAGAACTGAGACATAAAACAGCAATAAAAATGGAAATGGAGAAAAACATCATTGAAAACTACCAAATTTTTAAAATAGCAGACAGAAACACAAGGGAAAAGAAGCCATGGATATACCTAGAAATCAGAAAACAAAAATTCAAGTGGCAGTGATAAACCATCCTATATCAATAATCACACAAAATGTAAATGTACTGAACTCACCACTCAAAATGCATAGAGTAGTGAGATGGGTTAAAAACAAAAACCAACCATATGCTACCTTCAGGAAACCTATCTCAGCTCCAAAGATAAATACAAGCTCAAAGTGAATGGGATGAAGGATGATATTCCAAGCAAATGTTATCCAGAGAAAAATGAGTATAGCTATATTTATATGAGACAAAATAGATTTCAAGACAAAAAAGGTAACAAGAGACAAAGGTGGACATTGTGCAATGGTAAAGGAGACAAACCATCGAGAAGATACAACATTTATTAATATATATGCACCCAACTTAAGAGTATCAAAATATATAACGCAATTATTAACAGTTCTAAAGGGAGAAAGAGACAGCAATACAATAATAGTAAAACTTTTTTATCCCACTTACAACAATAGATACATCCAGGTAGAATCAAAAAAGAAACATCAGCCTTCACTGATGTATTAGATCAGATTCACTTAATAAATCTTTACAGAACTTCCATTCCAAAGTAGAATGTGCATTCTTCTCAAGTTCACTGTTCTCAAGGATAGACAATAGGTTGAGACACAAAATAAGTCTCAATAAAGTTAAGATTGAAATAGCATCAAGCAACATTTCTGATCACAACAGTATGAAACTAGAAATCAATTACAAAAGAAAAGAAACAAAACAAAAAATTCTGAAAAAAACCCACAAACACATGGAGGTTAAACAATATGTTGCTAAACAGTAAAAGGGTCAACAGTAAAATTAAGGAAGATATCAAAAGGCACCTTGAGACAAATGAAAATGAAAACACAACTACCCAAAATCTATGGGACACAGCAAAAGCAGTCCTACAAGAAAAATACATAGCAATGCAATAAGAAAAATATCAAATAAACAGTTTAACCTTACAACTAAGGAAACTAGAAAAAGAACTGCAAATGAAGCCCAAAGTGAGTATAAGGAAGGAAATAATAAATATCAGCAGAAATAAACAAAATTGAGACTAAAATGACAATACAAAGATCAATGAAACTAAGATTTGGTTCTTTGAGAAGTTAAACAAAATCAGCTAGCCTTTAACCACTCCTCAAGAAAAAAAGTGAGAGGACCCAAATAAATAAAATCAGAAATGAAAGAGAAGTGATAACAGACACCACAGGAATACAAAAATTTATAAGAAACTACTACGAGCAAGTATACACCAACAAATTGGACAATCTGGAAGAAATGGAAAGATTCTTAGAAACATACACGTTTCCAAGGTTAAACCTAGAAGAAACAGAAAATCTAAACAGATTAATTACTAACAATGAAATCTAATCAGTAATCAACAAGCTCCCAACAAAGAAAAGTCCTAGATCGGGTGGCTTAACAGGTGAATTTTATTGAACATTCAAAATAGAATTACCACCTATTCTCCTCAAACTATTCCAAAAAAATTCAAGAAGGGGACAAGTTCCCAAGCTCATTTTATTAGGCCACAATTACCCTGATTCCAAAACCAGACAAAGACACTACAAAAAACAAAAACAAACAAACAAAACAAAACAAAACAAAACCATAGGCCTGGACAAAGAGAGACAAAGAGAAGGAGCGAGCCTAGAGTAGACTCTATAGTTGTACGTCATCAGTTTTCAACATGGTTTTATTCCACACAGGTGGGTGGGGGCCATGCAGGGCAGGAACTGGGCTGGGGTCCTCTCACATGGGAGGCATGCTCTCTCAAGCCAGGGGTTGAACTAGTAGACTAAAACCTAGCTGGGGACCTCATGCATGGGAAGCACATCCCAATTCAGCATATGGGTCTGTACAGGCAGGTACTGGGATTTGATCCTCAGTCCCTGGGGCTGCAACACAAACATTTAACCCGCTGAGCCATCCCGGCTTCCTGGCACTAAGCTTTAGAAATATGTCTTGGTGTTTTTGTAAATTTGGCACCAAAGACAAGGGAAACAAAAACAAAGATAAGCAAATAGAACTATATCAAACTGAAAAGCTTCTGCACAGCAAAGGAAATCATTCATAAAAACAAAAGGGCAACCAACTGAATGGGAGAAGATATTTGCAAATGATATTTCCAATAAGGGCTTGATATCCAAAGTATAAAGAACTCATAAAACTCAACAACAAAAAACTAAACCCAATTAAAAATAGTGAGAGGATCTGCATAGATATTTTTTCCAAAGACATACAGACGATCAATGAACATATAAAAGATATTCTACTTCACTAATTAGTAGGAAAATGAAAATCAAAACCAAAATGTGATATCACCACCTGCTAGAATAGCTATTGTCAAACAGACAAGAAATAGGAAGTGCTAGAGAGAATGGGGAGAAAAGGCAACCCATGTACAATATTGGTGGGATTGTGAATTGGTACAACCTCTATTAAAAACAGTATAGAGTGTCCTCAAAAAATTTAAGACTAGGATTATCATATGACTAGCAATTCTGTCTCTGGTTATTTACCCAAAGTACAGGAAAACACTAATTTGAAAAGATATATATATACTCCTATGATCATTGCAGTATTATTTACAATAGGCAATATATACGTATACAAACAGCTTAGGTGTTTATTGACAGATGAATAAAGATGTGAGATACACACGCGCGCACACGTGCACACACACGGTGTAATACTACTCAGCCACAAAAAAGACTAAATATTGTCATTTATAACAATATGAATGAATCTTGAGGGTATTCTGCTAAATGAAATAAGTCAGATTGAAAAAAGCAATATAAAACAAATAGTAACAAACAAGCAAATATAACAAAACAAAACAAACTCATAGATACAGACAACAGAATGGTGATTACTGGAGGAAAAAGGGGTGCGGGAAGGATGAAGTGTTAAAGGGGGTCAAATATGTGATAACTGATGGAAACTTGACTTGTTGGAAAGTATGTAATAGGATACACAGTTATTAAAGTATAATGTTGCTGTGCACCTGGAATATCTATAATGTTAAGTACCAATATTACCACAATAAAAAATAAACTAAAAAATACTAAATGAATTTTTGAGAATTCCTAATAGGGAAACCAAGAATTTTGGAGCATAGACACACTATAATTTTCTGACTAGTTTTTTGTATTTGAGGAACAGCTCCTGGGTTTTTACTGAGCTCTGTTAGTCATTGAATGAATGAAATGAAGATGACTAGGGCACCACGTCATACTCTAATGTCTAATAATAATTCAGTGTAAAGGTGTAACAAACAGATAAAAACAGATAATCACATTGATTTTGAGTGAATAAAGGTTTAGATCAGGGTTTTCCAACCTTTTTATACCCTAGGGCACATTCTAAAATATCAGTAGGGCGGCGGGCACCAGCTATTTCTAAGGATATTTATTATTGAACAAGAATAAAAAATAATAAACAAAAATAATTTTTAAATAATAAATTTATTGTACAAATTATATACACACTAAGAAACATATATACAAAACATAGTACAAAGTAAATAAAAAACACACGTATAATAAAATCATTTAAAAAAAATCAAAGAAAACATAAAAAAAAACCAATCTGTCAGTGTGATCTTTGGCATTGCATTTCATTGGCCAGTGCCTCATAATTAGGAGAGTATGACGACAACCCTGTTAGCAAACAATTATTAAGATGCTCATCGGTAAGTCGAGATCTATATCGTGATTTTATTAAATCCATGTTTGAAAACAAAGGTTCGCATAAATACATTGACCCGAAAAACGATTTGATTTTATATGCCGCTTTTTTTAAAAATGGGAACCTTTGTCGACTATGTTCCATAAGTCCTCTGATATTAAGGATTTTAGCAAAATATCGTTCTTAAGGTTCAAAATTTCTAACTCTAGTTCTTCTGCTTTCCCCTGAACAAGGTCTGCAATACATGCGGCTAGTTCTATTCCATTTATTTGGCAAGTAAAAGGATTGATACAGAAGGAGACAATTGGCT
>PVKE010042869.1:0-13578 GCA_004027555.1 Craseonycteris thonglongyai
ATTATGGACACACTCAATGGTTTGGTGTTTACCTGGAGAGGAGGGAGGAGGGGGGAGGGAGATTTGTGTGGGGAGGGGGGAGTGGGCACCAGATGTATCGGGTTGGAGGGGGACCTGATTCTGGGAGCTGGGCACATAATGCGATGCATGGGTGATGTGATGTGGAGTTGTCCATTGGGAAACTGATTATTACCAACCAATGTCACCCCATTAAATTTAACAATAAAATATAATAATATTAAAAAAAAAAAAAGAAGTCCCTTTAATATTTTGTTTAAAGCCCATTTCTCTGGTGTCAGTCCCAAAGTTTGGGATGCCTTATTTGAGACACAAACCCCTTACTCCTCAGGAAGAAGTTCTAAATTTGTGAGATTCTACCTGATTGTGAGTCATCATATTGGGATATGATTTTTGCTGAGACCATGTCTCTGCTTCTCCTACCCATTCTGCTGTGGACTTTCAATTGCTTGTGAAGGAACAATTCAGCTGGTTTTCAGGTCTTTTTCAGAAGGAATTGTTCCATCGGTAGCTGTTTATTAGGTATGTCTATGGAAAGAGGTGTCAGGATCTGCCTATGCCACCATCTTTTACTGTCCCCACCCAAACAAAATCTTGACAAAGAAAAACATGCCTTTGTCTTGTTAAAGGTTATTTTTTATCTAGTTTCATTTCTTGAAGTGCTAGTATAAGGAATAGACAGTCAGAACTTCTCATGAAGACTGGAATGATTATTTTCTATTCCTCACTCTTGCTCTTGGCTAGGGAGATGATGACATTTTTGCTTTCTGTTATCTTTACTTTTTACCTCTACTTGAAGTTGGTAAGAAAGAAAAACTATGTGGTCAGTCTGGAAAGGGAATTATAGATCATTTGATACTGACCTGATGTTAACTGAGGACAGGGCAGAATTTAAGCAACAGAACTGGCTTATACTGATTATTCCCCACTTTCCAGCCTTTGAATTGTGTTGACATTCACAGGAGCTATATGGGGCCAATTTTATGTCAGAAAAATCTTAATTTACAAAAAAAAAAATGTACAAAAATACATCTATGGAAATAATTATATGACTCTAATGGCTCATTTGACCCACTGTAATGTGGGAGAACAGTCCTAAAGGACAAGCTACATCAATCATTGCTGGAAGTCTGTTGTAACCTGCCTTACGTTAGAGTGGCCCCTGCTGTGTGCTCTGCCTGTATCAAGTGTTTCTAGTGAGGAATCCACCATTTCTCTTGGAAGTCCTTCCAATTTTCTGTCTATCATACTTTTTCCAGATGGGAAGGCTTGTTTTTTGCAGCTGTGTTTGGCCAGATGGTCCCATGGGGTCACTCTCTCAGACTCATCCTTATAATGCCCAATTATGTGTGGGCCACAATAATCTAATTTGGAATGGGAAAAGAAAGTGGAGAATGTAGTCAGTTAGATTAAAGATTTGTGTTTTAGTTGCATTTTTGCTCCTAAGCCTCCAGGATCCCTGTCACTTGTTTCTTACAAATGACAGCTATCAAGTATAATGACATCTAGCTCAACTTTTTATCAAAACCAATACCTCCAAGACTGAGTCCTCAGTCCTCACCAGTTTAGTTACATCATCCTGGGGATCTAGTGTCATAGTGACATGAGACATTCACTTGACCAGTACACCAAATGTTCTTGGCCTCATTTTCAAGCAGTGCTGTATTGGAAAATCATCCATAATTTTCTGGCTGCTCTCATTTCTAGGTCTCTGCTTTCCATAGCCTCTCATTCCTATTGAACAGCTGTGCTTCTGATTAGTTTTCTCTAGAGGTATTAACTTTTCAGCGCTGTGTACAAGGAAACTTTTGAAGTAATGGGAACAATGGGCCCACCCTTGTTTTATTAAAGCCAGTTAGTCTGCTATGGTTCAGAAAAATTCTGGAAGAGAGACCTGAAACTAAACAAATATAAGAATTCACTTAAATGTTTCTTTAAACAAATCTGAGCCTTGGCATCATGAAAATTGTAATTATCCATTTGGAGTACAGAATAATTTCATGTTTACTTGTGTATATTTCTTTTGTCTATTTTTTCTCATATATTTTGAAACAAATATTTAGTTATCAGTAATACATGCCAGTTCTCTGCAGAATTAGCATAAAATAAATGACCCTAGTTGCTGAAGCTAACTGCACGTAACCACACTTTACTTGTTTTCTTTGACCAAACGGTTTAGGTCAGATTCTGTTGTTATACATTCTCATTGAATAGCATTTCCTTTGTGACACTTACCACTCATTTTATTCAAATAAAAGCTGCCATATAAATTTCCTCTTAATAAGAATATATCATGACTATTAATAAATATAACTGTTTGCATTCTCCAAATACTTCAGGAAACTCAATGAAAAAATATGTTTATGTGCTAACATATGGAATGGAAGAATAAACCAGTACTTAAAGGAATGTTGAAATAAAACTGTAGGAAATTTTATAAATTAGCTAAAAATATTTTTCTTCTTATGGATTTATGCCAGGATTGAATGTTTGGTCCTTACTTTTACAGCCAACAAAATATCAAGTTTTTTGATAAGAAAAGGCTGACCCAACCAACATTGATTGATTATATTAAGTGTACATAGCGAAAAAAAAAAGGTGTATAATGTACTTCCTAATCATCAGGAAATGTCTTGGGGAGAAGGTGGGACCTGAGGTATTACACATGCAATTTCTTTTAATTCATTTTTCCCTTACGTACATCATCTAGCTTTTTCTAGTTACCAGTAACTAATATGTCTCCTTTAAAAATCAACTTTTTTGAAAATCTTTCTTTGACTGTTAATCTGATTAAATTGCTACAATGCTTAATATATGTAATAAATACTAAGCACAGTATACTAAATAATAAAAATGATCATTTTTTTCTCCTTGGCAGAGCACAAGTAGAATTTATCACTTATAAAACTGGGATTGAGACCCAGTGCTTTCTGAAATAATTTTACTGGACATATTTAAGAGTTTTATCTGGGGGTTGTATTGTGTTCTTATTAGGTATAAACAGTAAAAGAACTTGAGAAATAATTTTTAAAATTATCTTGAGAGAAGGATTTATATATTGGTTCTAACCATTCTTATTTCAAATTGGTCCCTTATTAAACTGTGTAGTGACTGGAGAGACCAGAAAGGCATATGGAGAAAGATATTAAAGTTGCTTTTAAAAAATTCCATTGCTACAAAAACCCCAATAAAACCCCCGAGAAAAGGTAAGACAATAATTTGTTAATCCTTATTCTTCAAGAGGTATCTAGAGCCAACTATTAACAGTTATGACCTCTGTGTTGTGTCATATGCTTAGAAATAACTTTAGGTTTTAAAAATATTTACCTGGGAATCAGGAATAAGAAACCTTTTTGATGCTTCTTGTCACAGCTACTCATCAACCAGCAGGTCTGAAAGAAGCCTGTAGTGGTGGTGTGACAACACTCAGTATTCAAAGTTTGAATGAGTTTGAAGGAAATGCTGTTTTCATCTGTTGTAACTCATATCCATGTCTTTGATGTTATTATAAAGCAAGGAGGCAATTTCATTAGGCACACACTGAACGTTTGCCTCTTTAATTTGATAGTTACTTCAGGTATAGGCAAGGCAATCTAAGTCTGCATCTTAACTAGGTTTATATCAAGTATAAAAGTCATTGAACACATCATAGGTATATTCCTGGGAGATGGGAGCATCAATTATATTGTTATTGTGCCATTAGAACAAGTTTTGGCCTTGATTAGGGAATCTGAGGAGTGAATCTGGAACCCAGGTTTTTTTCAAGTGACGTTGACACTTTGAGATTTTGTTTAATCTCTTTATGCCCTAGTGAAATGGGTACAATAAAAAAGGAATAATGCTATCTTCCCTATTTTGTAGGGAAGCCTTGAAAATAATAGTGAAGTAAAACCTATAGTCTCTGAAAGTTAAAACATTATACAAATCTAAGATGCTGTTGCTATTAAATTATTTTTGGCTAATGCTGATAATAATTTGCAATAACCAGATCATTTATATGGTTAGGATAACAGAGACAGATGTAATAATGTTGACAAATTATAGCTTTTTCTCAGAGTTATTTTTCTCAAGGTCAGTTATTTTTGCAAGGAATGTAGAAAGTGATTCACCCACATCATGGGAAATATATTTGTCCTTAATTTTTTTTCCTAAAGGTAAGAATGATGGGCATATAACCAATATATTCTGATTAAAGGTTAACACTTTCTTTTTTAGTACTGTTTTCTTGCCACGTATTTATTTTTCAGTTACTGGTTTTACAGATCTGTACTGGATTTTGTAAGGAGATATAGAAACTAGGAAATGTGTTTCTTTTTTTTTTTTTTTTTTTTTTTTTTTTTTTTTTTTTTTTTTTTAATTTCTTGTTAAATTTGATGAGGTTACATTGGTTGGTAACAATTAGACAGTTTACAGATGTACAAGTCCACCTCACATCATTCATGCATCGTATTATGTTGAGTGATGGAAATGTGTTTCTTATACTGAAAAAGTTAACAACTGTGGAGAATATAATAAGCCACATATTTGGCATTTTCATTCAACAATTTTTTGGAGATTACATAGTTAAATAACTATAGTTATTTAACTATAATAGTTTTCATACCCACCAAACAAACAAACAAACAAACAAACAAAAAACCATACAAGGCTAAGAATTTGTCCTATATAAATTCATTTCATTTGGTTTCCCAATTAGAATATTCACCAATACAAATGATGTCCCCTTTAATTTTCTGACTTTTTTATTGGGCAGTAGTTTCCATTAATTGGCACTTTTTGTTTTGAATTTAAAATAGTTGTTCCTAATACTTATTATGGGACACTGCAAAATGTTGAAATGCTTTTCTATATCATTAGATTGTGATTAAATTTTGCTGACTTTAATTTTCAGGTTAAATAGTGAACTTTTTATCTTTATGAATGTAACCTCCTGAAGGGAAGAACCTATGCAGTATTTTACTTTCTTACATACTGCAAGCCACATCTCTTGTGCATAAAATATAACCATTTCCCTCCTCAAAAATTAATGGCCTTATTGAAAATTATTATATACATGTATAAACTTAACAATAGTTACATGAAATGCAATGACACTATTGACTTGTTTAATTATATAAGGAGAGAACTGAAATTTAAATTCTGAGATGACCGTGTCTATATGAAGAACGTATTTCAAATTATTACTTAACAAAATGAAGTCTTGAGTTTAGTAGATTTTCAAATCTACTAAAATAGATAAAAAAAAAATTTTTAACCTAATAGCTGAAATGCTGTTTCCTGTAAAAGAGGTTGAAAGAATGAATAAGTATACACAAATATGGACTTGCTTTTTTCTAGTATTTAAAATGTGTTACACTTTTTAATATTGGCCAATAAGTTCTATTAACTTAAATATGTACTATCTCATAGGGTCTGGAACTCAATAGGTAGTTGGTAAAAGTTTTTATTAGTTGAGCTGAAAATGTAAATAAAGTGACAGATGAGAACACACACACACACACACACACACACACACACACACACACATACACACCCATCCGGCACAAAGCCTAATGCAGAAAAAATACAATAAAGGTGAGTTGTTTGCTCAGCTTCCTCCTTCCCCCAAATGTTTCCTATGCTTCATAACTTTATTGCAAGAATCCCTTGTTGAGTGCCTTTATTTAAAATCTCAGGGTGTTTTTTTTGTTGTTGTTGGTTTTTCTTTTGGTAAACATGACAACAGAGAGCCTGGTTCTTAGACTAAACTGCAAGTGATTATAATTGAATGTCCATGAATAGTCTTTCACATAAAGGCCTATGAAAGGTATAGTAGAGTTGATCAAAATGTGTCATACCAGACACCTGATCACTTTTCCCATTATGCTTCGAGGTCTGCTAAAACCTTTGTTTCAGTGAAAACTCAAGTGTTACAAAAGAAAATGAAGCATGGTATGTCAATGGAGAATTTGTCCCAGCATTATGTTTCATTTTCAAAAATACACTATTTTTTTTCAGAACTAGCCTAATCCGAGCATGAACTTAACCATAATTATATGAACTCCATTCACCTTGTGCAATTAACTGGATAATTGCATGAATGTGAACATTGCTTTGGCCAGCCTTTCCCCCATATAATTCTGCAGGGGACATCCTCTTCAGCTGCAATGTATTCTTTTGGGATCTAATTATGATGTCTCTTGGAATCTGGCCTGAGTACAAAAATTCAAGCTGGTTTTCCAGGGCGGAGACCATGCAGAAATCCCAATTGGATTCAGTGGAATCCAGTTGTAAACATCATGCTATTCAAATGCATTGTAATGGAACAATCCATTACAGTTTTAATTTACACACTAAAATTTAAAGCTAAAATATGTCTGGACTGTCTAACTTCTCCTTCAGCTAACCTGAGTGTTGACATCTTACTGAGTGTTGACTGGTATGCTAGGCCCTATTGTGCTGTTAATGAGACAAGGTAAGTTGCTCTTGGTATGAAGTTGCAGCAAATTGGATAGCGGAATCCAGCCTGGCAGAAGGGCCAACATAGTAAAGATAGAGTGAAATTATTTCTTCCCAAGGTGAAAGAAACTTGTAGTGATGGTCTGAACTTCTGAAGCACTGGCAAGAAAAGTTGAAAACATGTTAAATATTTTCTCCATATTTTGACTGAGTGGAAGTAAATGGAAGTCCGTATTACTTTTTGTATTTCCTCAGCTTGTCTTATTAAGGCTTCAGAAAGGAACCACTGATGTTAGTAGCCACATCATCCTTCTGGGGGAATTATACTTTCATGAATTAGGGTTTTTGAGTTCATTGAGGAAAAAGTCCTATCATTTCATAAATCATTCATAATCCAAACTCATCTTCCTCTTGAAGTGATGAAATATTCACTAGTGAGAAAGGGATTTGAAGGAATGATGTGTGGAATGAATAAGTATGGCTGCCTAGATTCAATCATATAATTGAGAGTAGGTATTAATATTTAGTTGTAGTTGTGTCCTTGATCCTCTGGCTTAGGACAGTGGCAACTTGCTTTTGTTAACTCCTGGGCTAACAGGACTGTTTCTCAGTCTTTATTCCAACCTGTGTAACAAAATTTTCTCTATTATAGTGCCACATTCCTGTTTCTTAGTTGGACCCTGACTAATGGGAGTGGGTTTGTTTTATAGATGGAGAGAAAGATTAAGAAACAGTTGAGGAAGAGAAGCATGGTTTGATGATGTGTATGTTTTTGGACTGGCCTATGAGCTGTCACTTTCTTCCTCCTGCTGTATCCTTAAGTCATTGCTCACTTGCAGTGGTTTGGAGGACCTGGGTGGACACATGAATTTGTCAAGTCTTTCATGATGTTCTCATTAGAGATTCTTGTTCCTGCTCAGTCACTTGATTCCCATTCAGTTCAGTTGTTGTTGTTGTTGTTTTTAAAGATTTATTTTTATTGTTTTTGACAGAGACAGAGAGACAGACAGAGAGAAACAGAGAGAAGGGGGAGGGCCCAGAGCAGTCTCCATAGTTGACATTAGTTTTCCAAATAGTTTCACTCCACGGGTGGGCGCGGGGCTGCACAGGGCAGGAACTGGGCCGGGAGCCTCTGCATAGGCCCCGGCAAGAACTGAACTGGGGGCACACCCCAGTTCAGCATATGGGTCCCCCCGAGCCAGAGCTGGAATTTGATCCTCGGTCCCTGGGGCTGCAAAGCGAGTGCTTAACTCACTTAGCCATCCAAGCTTCCCCTCAGTTCAGTTTTGATATAGAGTTTGTCCACTGGAGGGCTCCTATATTTTTCTGTTAATGCAATACATGAAGAAGAAAGAATGAATTCTTAACAGTTCAATGTGGGAAATTAAAAATTCAGTCCAAATGAATTTTCTTGTTCCCCCATAGAGCAGCATTTATGAAATTCAGACTTCATTTAGCATGTGTTTTTGCTTCTCCAACCAAATCATAATATCAATAATTTTTCCGCATATACTTTGGCTGAAATTTTCTCCATAAATAAAGCTCCTACTAAAATGACTTCCTTACTATGATGTTAGCTATGATTAGTTCACTGCACAACCACAGAAAAATAATATTTATGTGATCAAGACTGTAAAGGTTATACCCCACATACTGTCCAGTCATGTGAGTGCTCTATAGAAAGTGATGCAAATGCCTTTTACATCTCTGCCTTTAAAGAGATCTAAGGAAATCATGATGGCCTCAGCTTCTTTATTAGAATGGTTGATCATTTGGGAAATTTTGTCAAAGAATTAGTGAGTTGGATTGTGAAAAAATTACAAAATAAGTATGATATCCAACAAATTGTCCTCTTTATGCTAATAAAAATCCAGAATGATTGTATGTCTTTTTAAAATTCAGATTTTCTTTGGGTTTAAAGCATATGCCATATTAAAGCATTTAGTCATTTATTTGAAAGGAAATCCAATATCAAACATTTTATAGAAGTCGCAGAACAGGCCAAGGTAAAAACCAAGATGGGTGTTACATCTATCTCAGGGAGATAGATCATTTTTCTGAGACAATCCTGCATAATTAACGGCCTACAATTTAAAGAATTCATGTTTCATATAAAAAATTAGATTAAATGGAGCTTGGATGACCTAGGACTGGCTTTATGGACACCTTTACATGAATTAAAATTAGAATGTGCAAAGCCAAGCAGAGGCAACCAAGGGAACACAGGAGCTTTCTTTGGCTCAGAGACTTGGACAGCCAGATGCATTAACGCTCTGTGGGCACACATGCATGAAAAGCCCTATGTAAGTGTCAGGTGTCAGGCCAGCAATGATGGTGTATTCAAAATCATTTGATAGGTGGTAACACAAATCTAGGCTCCTTGTAAAATAAGCTTACAAGTTTTTTTGGTACAAACCAACGGTAAGCTAGACAGCTAGTGAGCTCCAGAGCTGATTATGGGTTGGTTACTCCTCGGAGCCTGAGGGAGTAGTTCAGTCACGCTGAGGCGCTGCTTGGCTGGTGCTGGAAACCCACCTGGCCTCTGCCCACTTTCTCCCACAGTAGTGTGGATATTTCCAGTGACCAGATGTCTGCGGTGTTTTAGGGGATCCGCTGCATGGAAACTGGTGGTGTTTGTGCCTCCATTTTCTTATCACATTTTGTTGGCTGGGGAGGGAATGGGATGTATGGATGGGGTCAGCTGGGTGGCATTAGGTCAGAGGCAGATGGGAAAAGATGGTCTTTGTTAAGGGGTCTCAGCCAACTTGCAAAAGGGTGTGCAGAGAGGATGAAAGATAAGCAGACTTAGCAAGTGCAGGGAGAGGAAGCAGCACTTCCTCCAGGCAATTCTCAGGACTGTTTCTAAGCTGTTTACTTCCTATTTCAATACCTAGAGCAACAAGAAACAAGGTCTCTGGAGCAGTCTTTGACCGGCCTTGTCCTGAGCTGTTTATCTACTCTTTCTGTCAGGAAGCAATTGTGATAAGGCCTCTGGCACTGCTCTGGAAGACGTTTTTTCCATTTTGCTTGCGGTTTTTGATTGATCATGTTGTGAACACCGTGCTCTATTCTTGGATTGATTGATTAAGAAGATTTAAAGAACCTCCACCACTTAGAACTGTTTCTTTTTCTTTTGGCTTAAAGAGAAAGGCATTATTTGCACCTCTAAATAAGAGTACTTTCCAGGCTTCAGTTCCAAAACTGATGAAGATGGAATGCCCTATGTCTAGGGATCAATCCACTCACATAAAAATGTATTATATATGTGCACACTTGCCCTCTCATTAAGTGTCCTGGAGTAGATTTGTGTTGTTCTGCTGAGAAAGTGGAAGGTGAAAGGCTTTTTAAAGACATTGCTGGTTTGGACAATTTGTTTGGAGGTTGTAGGGCCTATTCAAAGGGTGTCTATCATTTTATTATACTTTAAGGAGATCCTTTCCTTTCTTCGCCCTAAATCCATTTCCCCTCCTACAGTGCTTCCTTTGCAGTGGCCTGGAGCCATACCATGTTTATTTTGAGTTGTTGGTTTGGTTTTGGATCGGGTCTGTATATGGACTCTGCCTGCTTTGAGCCAGGAATTTGATTTGCTTGGCCCCACTTTAAATATTGTCAGCACCCTGTGCATTTAGGGCACTATAAAAATATGAAATAATAACCACATTTATGAGCTGAAAACAGCTTTTCTCACCACATTTACTTCTCAGTGGACAACAGCAATTCCCACAGTTGAAAAGCAACCATCTTTCATTATCTCTATGCTCCTTCCAATAAAACTGCCATAATGAGAAACTGAAAGCATTTTATTTCTCTGTTTGGTGAAGATATCGAGACAATCAATGCTTTTCAAAGTCAAAATAAAAATGAATAAATATTCTGCTCTATAGTGAGAATGCTCAGGTAGAAAAGTTCATGTGATTCAGCAGCTGGTCTCACTCATTACATTTATTTTTCTTTATGTACCTTGAGCAATAACAGAAGACCAAGGAGAACAGAACATTGAGATTAGTTTCTTAAAGAAAAGAAAAAGCGTGCTCTTCTGTAGCTCAGAGCAACTTTGGTTTCTGTGAAATACCACCTCCAAGTCTGAGGAGTCATGGGGTAAGGCAAATGTGGCCACCTGATTAAACAAACAGATTGGGCTTGAAGGGCACTTAAAGAAGAGTTCTGCTAAGGGCCAATGGAATCCTTTCATGAAGTCATTTGTTCAGTAGGGCCAGATGTCATGTTGGATCCACAAATATTAAAGGACTGGTGCTGTTTTGTTCTTAAATTTCTATGGTCTGTAGGAAAGTGGGACACGACAGTAAGTTTCTCAGAAGGCTAATTTTTTTTAAATGATGTGAATTACTTTCTATTAATGGGGGTTTTATGAAATGATTTTTAAATAGCCATACATTTCATGTGTTTACTTGAAAAAATAGAAAAATATGACATCTCACTGTTAGTCACTAAAGTTTCTATTGCAATGGAAAATTCGACTATTTTCTTAGACATTTTTCCTTCATTTGTGTGAGTCAACAGGTCTTTAGTTGCAAGGAGATAGTGGTAGTTCTGAGCAGGGACCTGTGACATCTCCCGTAGAGTCTGGGAAGAACACATTGATTCACATAAATGAACTAATGGGCTGATCAGCAAAACAGAAAAAGAGTTTGATATGATACCAGCTGAGTAAAAGTTTACAAATACTCAGTGGAGCACATCATAGATGAAGATGTCAGAGCATTTGCTGGGTCCCCGAAGAAAAGAAGTCTTGTCCAAGATTGGATGTAAGCTAACGAGTAGAATTTTTAGAGGTGATGGCATTGGCTAATGACCTCCTTCTTACCTCTGCTGTCCAGGCCATTGGCACAATCCTCTGTCATATATTCACACTGTATTTGCAGGGGCAGCGTCCCTGCGTCCATGAGCAGAGCATTGGATGTAAGAGCAAGATCTGCAGGCAGAACACTCTAGGTGTGGCCTTTGTGGGTAAAGATACAGTCTTGTGAGATGTGATGTTATTTATCATATTATGGTGTGTTGCAGGTTGAGGCATTACACTGTAATCAGAAAAACCAGAAGACCTGGGATCTCATGCCATTTCTGTTTCTAATGTACCAGTGTAACTTTTGGGGGCCTCAGTTTACTCATTTGGAAAATGACAAAGTTGGACAAGGTCAGTATTTCTAGTCAGTCTGTTCAGCACCTGTAACAGGTTCCAAATGCTTGTGCAGATGCATAATCTTGGGCCCGTCTGGCCCCTGCGAAATTGAAATTTTGTGATGTTGACCTGTAACCTGAGTTTAACACTCTCTACCTCAAGGTGATTCTTACACAAGTAAAACTTTGAGAAATGCACTATTTGACCAAATCTCTCTCTAAAGGTCCTTCCTAATCTTGAATCTTCTAATCTTCAACTTGGTGCTTCAAAAACAAAAACTCTTCCTCCCCCATGGGAATGGCTGAGTCCTGTTCAAGGGTATTTTGTCCAACTAAACGCTTTTGTAGATAAAACATTTTGGAACTGAGTTATCACTAGTACTTTAGGTTAGGAAGATTGCTCGTATCACAGAGATAAATTAAAACAATGCCCTTGGGGCAGGGGTGGGAGGAAGGATCTTCACAAGGTTTTGAAAACACAAATGTCCTTGTACTACATTCCCCTATAGACACCTTCAAAAGAAT
Organism: Craseonycteris thonglongyai; assembly: GCA_004027555.1. Taxonomy (NCBI): domain Eukaryota; kingdom Metazoa; phylum Chordata; class Mammalia; order Chiroptera; family Craseonycteridae; genus Craseonycteris; species Craseonycteris thonglongyai. The sequence goes on from PVKE010042869.1 coordinate 12,121, forward strand.
CTCTTGAAGTTCCTCATTTCCTCTTCGTGGGCCATTGGTCAGTCTGTACTAGATGCCAGGTAATTTAGCTCTTTAGGCTTTGGTTCAATGCTGGTGAGGATTCAGTTCTTCCTTGTCTCCTACAGACTAAACATTTGAGTTACAAGCTACATAAAACCATTTGGTAGAGATTGTAGCTAGGAGAAGTCAGTTCACAGTCTGACACCTCATAAAGCCTTATTTTAGAGTTTGTGGGGTTTGGTGTATATAATTTAATTTTTTGGTCTTAAGCAAGCATCTGGATGTGGGTTTTTCTCTTTCTGGCTGACTAAACAAAACAGGGTTCAATTAATTTCTCCCCTTTAAACACTTTATGATCTTTGCCTCATTTTATTTGGACTTCATGGGGCTTGCTAGAGTCATTGCAAATACAAAGCAGCTGGAAGAGCTTGGGTACACCAGATGAATTTGAGCTTTGGGCTTCCTTTCTCTGACCTGTATAGTGGTGGTTCTCAAGCAGGGACAATTTACCTTCTAGGGAACATTTGGCAATATAGAGATATGCTTGCTTGTCACAACTAGGGCAGTACTACCGATGTCTCCTGAGTAGAGGTCAGGATGCTACTGAACAGCTGCAATGTACAGTCCCCATTCTCCAAACAAAGAATTATCTGGCTCAGAATGTTGTAGTCCCAAGGTTGAACAATGCTACTATTCAGCAGATAGAGTAATAACCTCTATATTTTGGAATAGGGGCATATCCATAAAGCTGAAAGGAGTGGATGATGGAAGGGTAAAGGCAGGGAGGGTATAACCATGCAAAAACTTCACTTGATTAAATGACTTGTTCTCTTCTCCTTCTCCTTGATTCAAACTGGCCTTGTTTGGTCTAATAGCACCATGACTCACTTGCTTTTCTTTTTTTTATTTCTTTTTTGTTGTTGTTGTTAAATTTATTGGGGTGACATGGATTGATATCAATTACATTGTTTCCAGGTGTACAATTCTACATTACATTGTCTATACATTACATTATGTGTTCACCACCCAAAATCAGTTTGCTTTCCATCACTGTATGTTTGATTCCCCCTCCTTACTCCCCCAACCATCTCTCCCACCCCCCTCCCCCCTTACCTTCAGGTAACCACTAAACTATTGACTGTGTCCCTGAGTCTTTGTTTCTTTGTTCCTTTCAGTTTTATGTTCTTTTCTTTTCTTATTCTTTTACCTTTACATGCACTACATGACCATTCCCTTAACCACTAAACCCTTAGATCGTCAGATACTGGTTAGCATCAAACCGTCTTATGAACAAATCCACAGGTCTGTTGACCACAGAAACATAGTTTTGGACAAACCAAAGATAACATTAAAAAAAAAAAAAAGATTTATTTTCTTTTTTGAGAGAAGTTGAGAGAGAGAGAGAGAGAAGTGGAGAGGGCCCAGAGCAGTCTCCATAGTTGTACATCATTAGTTGTG
>PVKE010042870.1:0-13579 GCA_004027555.1 Craseonycteris thonglongyai
ACCACCAGGAGGTCCCTTATCAACTGAGTGGGCGCAGGGATGCAGCAGGAGAACAAGACCCGGATGAGCTGAGTAAGAAATGATGTGATGTCTGAAAATTTGAGCAAAAAGAGATGGACAAGAGGCTATGACAAAGTGGTTTGGGACAAGAAGACAGAAATTTTGTGTACAGTCTAAGGTTTAATTTTGGTAGCCATCTGGTTTTGCAGGGAATGGGATAGATAGTACAATGGGTTTGAAATAGTGTTCTTGTGGCATGCACTGTCTAGGCCTTTATCCACACTAGACACTTTCAAGTTGGCCAGCTGTACCAGTGACCTGAATTCCACGCAAAACATCAAGAAACAGCATTCCTTGTGTCTTTTTAGGCTGAGTGCCTAGGAAATGTCCCTAAATATGGTTGTCCTTGTTAAGACTCATTCACCAGGCCAAATGGGAGTTCTTTGTATTATTCTTGCATCTCTTTTGCAAGTTTAACATTACTTTGAAATAAGAAGGTAAAAACTGGGCTACTCTCTTGGAGTAGTAATTCTACTTCTGAAAATTTAGTCCAATTAAATAATTTTTTTTAATTCTTATATAAGAAAATGATATGTACAAAACATTATTTTGACTAGCTAAGAACTGAAACTAACATATGTCCAAAAATAGGGGAATGGTGCTATATGTCAGTATAATGCAATATTGTGTAGCCATTATGATTGATAATATAATTAGATAGAATATCAAAATTGATCATAATTACCTTACCCACCCAAAAAGTAGAAAACAAATTTGTATATGAACTGGGATATAAACTATGTAAACTACACACACACACACACACACACACACACACACAGATTGGAAGAGAATATCTTGTGTTGGAGTGCTGTAATTTTTGGTGAACAATTTTGGTTCCTTCTGGGTACTTCCAAATTGCTTTAGGTAAAAGAGACTTGCTGACTCATACTGGATCCAGGCTAGTCTGAGTGTGTCCAGCAGTTTCTCTCTGACACAGGCAGTGGAAGGGCAGACTTGTCCATGATAGTATGTCCAAAGATTAGGAATTTTCCTAAGCCTATTCTAGATCTCCATGAATTTATTCAAGCTCTTCTTGAATACATTTAATTTTCAATTAAATCCTCCTTGGAGGGAATTGAATTTCTCACCGTGGCTTCCAGATTCTCTCTCTAAAACAGAAATTCCTGCCCTTGTTCCTAAATCTACTATTTTTGATCTTTGAGTTGGAACCACTGGTTTCATATCTTCCAGGGGTAAACCCAGTCCTCCTGTGCCAGCTCCCTGGTGCGCTGTGTGTGTGGTGGAGAGCCTGGGGCTGTAAATCAGGAAGTCTGCCTTGTTTTCTCCGAAATTAGTTACAGGAATATGGGCCAGTTTGCCTTCTGCTTTAGCTTCCTTGTATTTCAGAGGATTATTTGGCTGAAAAGGGAAAGAAAATGACTTGAAACAAATGACATGCTGTTGGTGATTTAATAAACTGTTTTATAAACATTTTTTGCAGCTTTGTCCCTTCTCTATATCTATTTGCAAATGGAGGCTCTTTGCAGGGAAAAACCTCTCAGTCGATTATTTCATTTTATTTTATTGTTTGAGAAAAGGTGGGAAAGAGAGAGAGAAGGGGGGAGGGCCCAGAGCAGTCTCCATGTCGCACGTCATTAGTTGTGACATGGTTTCAGTCCACACAGGTGGATGTGGGGCTGTGCAGGGTGGGAACTGAATCCGGGCCTCCTTTGTGGGAGGCAAGAACCTTCACCAGTGAGCCATCCTGGTGGTTACTAATTGCACTGCAGTTCAGCACATGGAGTTGCACAGCTAGGGCCGGGACTCGAACCCTGGACCTTGCAACTTCGAGGCAAGTGCTCAACTGCTGAGCTATCCCGGCATCCCTCTCACTCTTTATTTAGAGATGCCAAAAGACAGCACCTACTACCTCAGATTTTTCTCACTGTCTTCTAAGCAGTATTATTGTCACACACATGGGGATGGGGAAAGTCAATGTTAAAAATATTATTTCTGTTAAAACCATTACCACAACATTTCTTTTCAAAATGATGCCACACTAAATGCAAGATAATTATGGGGGCACTGTGGGGACTGGGGAAAGAAAAGGTATATGGGAAAAGTACATTTCACTCAATTTCTCTGTGAACCTAAAACTTCTCTAAAGAGTAATGTTTATTCATTTAAAAAATATTTACTTAAAAATGCAAAATAGAGCCACGTATGATATGAAACTTGTATTATAATTTTGTGTACATATCATACACCAGAATCTATTTTTTATTTTATTTTATTTCTTTATTTTTTTGCAGAGATTAATTAGTCTGTGAAACAATGCACTGCCACCCACTTATATTTGGGTATATCTTATCTAATCAATATCTGGAGGTCTTCTAACAGCATCTTATGATTTTAAGGGTGTCTGTGGTCAATGATGTTTAGGGAACCTGAGCTCATCTAATCCCTTAACTGTAAACTTGAACATGAGAACTGACTGCCCCAAGGGTAGGTGCTGCTGGGCTAGTGCTGGAACTCTGGTCTCCTGCTTCTGTAAGCCCTTGTCCTACTGTACCTAGTGCCACCACACCTGGTAGTCTCAGGTGAAGTGCTTGGTTTGTTTCCTTTCAGCCTTTCTGGTCTTTGATTTTCTTTTCTTTTGCTTTAAAATGATGGCAGCGATAACCAAAACAAAGTGAACCCAGATTACCCAATCAGTTCTGCCCCTGTGCTGACCCCAAAGTATTAGGACCTTGCTGTGTGTGGAGGGGCTTCACCGAGAGAGCGGCCTAAGCTCTCCTCATCTCAGCACTGAGATCATCCCTGGTGTGGCAGGTGGATTCTGAGGAAGTGCTGGATTACGCAGGAGAGGCTATCGAATCTGTTCTGGTCACCAGCTGGGGAACCACACGTGTTCAGGGTGACAGGAATAGACTGTTTACACTGGACCCACCTTCCCACTCCAGTATCGCAGGACTCCCTGCTCTGGAGGCCTTCTGCCTGAGTCAAGCATTTTTGCCCAATGAATACAGTTCTGGTGTAGCTTTCCACAGTTCCCTCTCCTCCACCCCAAGGCAGTGATGCACATTTTATGAGATGCTCTTTTACCTCATCCTGACTGAATTGTACATTTTTTCCCCTATGTGGGGTTTGACCCAACCGGAACAAACCTGAGATAAATTTTTTTCTCAGCCTTTCTTTATCTGGGGGGCACAGGACTTCCTGTTTGATTTTAGATTAATGACTTTAATCGCATTCCAAATGTTACTTGTTCTATTTCACTGTGTTTGTTTAGGAGTGGCTCAGTCCACAGCTTCGATTAGAAACTGAAGGAAGCTGCCAGATGCTAAGCACTGAATGAGCTCTCGTTGATTTGAATAATCTGACCTATCCTCCAATTTAAAAGAAAGATCTTTGTGAGCGCCGAGTTATCTATCTGTCATGATCATCACAACTGTAGCAGGTCAAAGGCACAGATATACCCGTTCTCAAGTTACTATTTTATGTTTGGGCTAATATGAAAATTACTTTGCAATGTGAAGGAATACATCAGGTTATAAAACACAATGATGCCAACTTTAAAAGTAAACAAACAAAACCATACTCTCCAAAAGGTTCAGAGCAAAGGAGAGGTTGTAGCTTAAGATTTGAAAAGTAATTGTTCTGAAATAATATTGGAAACCAAGACAGTAGGTGAACCCCTCAGTAGAGAGGATTGACAGGACCAAGTTCTGAACCTTGGCTTTAGATGAGGAAGGATGGGTATCTGGCGTGTAAGCAGGCACTGTGGTAACGGGTTGCTGAGTCCAGCCTAGCATAGGGCAAAGGGCTCAGGAATGGGCAGGAGAGTGGTGCTGATGAGCAGAGGAGAGAGGACACTTGAGGAACAGGAGGAGGGCAACTGGAAAGGCTAAGGGGGTGGCGTGAAGCTGGGAAGGAAGAAGGTTTATTAGGGAAGTGAAAGGTAATCGGAATCTCCAAAGAAGGTAGAAATTATTCCTGAAGGGTGGTGCTCATGTTTCAGCCTCCCATGTCACCACAGCTGATACCTACAGGACGGTGACTATTTGGAGAGAAGCTAGAGAGAGAAAGGAGACAACCAAGAGAAACCAAATGCTACCAATGTGAGCCTGCCTTGCAAACACCATGTGGTTGTGGCTATTAACTAATTTCTTATAGTATTTGGTCTTTTACAAAGCTCTTTCACATCTGTTCTTCACAATGAGAGGAACAGAAAAGGTGTTATATCCAATTCACAGGCAGAAAACTAAGGCCCAGGGAGAACTTGCCTATGACCACAGAACAGTTCACTAGTATAAGAGGAGCCCAACAAAGTCAATCAAAATAAAATCTGGGCTTCTGCCAGGCACCACCGATTAGAAATGCTCCCCTCTTTTCAGCTACCTGTCAGTGCGCAATTAGAGAACACATCAGCTCTCATAGGCAGGAACTCAAATGAGGATTAAGTTTGTTGATGTTTTTGTCTGTCCTGCTACCAGCAGAACCCACATCATATCAGAAACAGACGCTCATGGCATGTTGGTCAGAAAGGCTCCTGTTGTGGTATGCTACATGCCAAGTAGCTTCCTGTAGCCCACGCCACCGTGTGCTCTTCATGTCCTCATGACAGAGCTCTCTAGCCGAACTCCTGTCTCCAAAGATAGTTCCGGAGGCTGAATGCACAACACGTTTCCTCCGCTTGTCTCCCTCACTAATGGGAATAGAAGACTCTTTGCCTGTGTCCTGTCACTGCCCCCACATCTCCTCAGTTTGGAACCCCCCGAAACTTGGTCTGAAATGGCCACCACCTCCTAGTCAGAGGAGTGTCATCGCCACTGAAAAGGTGCCCACCCCTACCCCCACCTGCCTCCGCCCTGTCGGGCCTAAGACAGATCACTCTTTTTCCATCCCCAGAGATGCCAAAGGCATGCCCTTGCCAGACTCATTAAAGTCGGCCCTGTAGATGTGACCTCCCACTGGGCCGCGAGCCCCGCAGTGGTGGCAGATCCTTCTGGTCTGTGCTCAGCAAGCTGCCAGGACGTGGGAGCCAGTGGATGCTGGGCCCCACCCTGGGGAGCAGCCTTGCCTGCCACCGTGGGGCCAGGCTGGGGAAGCTGCTTTCCAGCTGAGAGAGGCCGCAGAAGGCAGGAGGGATGAACAGGCTCGCGTCTGGAGCACATCTGCCCAAAGGCTGTGACAGCCTGTATGAGCGCTGACAAGGTCCCGAGGTCAAGCCTTCTAACTTCTTGGAGCCAGTTTCCTCATCTGTAGAATGGGAACAAAATCTGACACTACCTCCTTTCAGCAGAGTTTGGAAGAGTCCAATGATAATTAGTGACACATGCTTTGCAACTGTAAGTGAAAGTATTATTGCCTGTGAAGTACCTTCATAAGCAGTACAGACCGGAAACCAGGGCGGGGGCAGGGCAAGTGGGGAAGGAAGTACAGCTACCTCTGCACACTCCACCTGGCCACCCAGCTTCATTGGGTTTTCTTCAGGCTGCCCTGGGATCACACAGCCAGGCGGTGGGGTCGACAGTCCTGGGGGTGGACAGTGCAGGGAGCCGAGGGCTAGAAAAGCCACCTGGCACCATTTCCCTTAAGCACATCTGCCTGTCCTAAACAGGATGTGAATGGTGCCCATGTGCTGAGTTCCTAAAATGATTCAGGGTAAAGCATTAAACAAAAATACATCCTAAGTGGCTCTATCTGGCTGGGAGTTGGACAAAAAGTTCAACACAATTGTTTATTAATGTACTCACGCACTGCAGTGCTGAAAAAAGACCGGGTTTCGATCAGTGGTCTAAAATTCCTCAGTTGGAACAGAGATGTCAGAGGGCTGTCACTCCTGCACACATCAGCCCGCACCACTGTAGAGAACATTTCAGGAACCCAGGAACCTGTATTTTTCCTTCCCAGCAAGGGCTCTGCCATTTATAAGCACACAGTTCTGTGACCCTGTATAGATCTGTTGTAACCCACTTTTTGATATGTGAGGAATGGTTGCCTCTGGGGTCCTGCCACTTGTTAGAACCAACAGTGACTACTGATGCTTCTGTTGTCAAGGTTTCAAATCTTTCACCACCTCTGGCTCCCTTGATCTGACTATAATTTAAAAAATGGTTTATGTAGTTTTATTTAAAGGAAGATCAGGTTTCTCCAGAGAATATTAGTAACTACCTTCTATATAGCACTTTCCATGGGCAGGCACTTCACATATATCCAATCCTGTGAGGTAGGTGCTGTGATTGTCCCCATTTTGAGATGAGGAAGTGAGGCCCTGAGCGCTAAAGTCCCTTGCTCAGTGTTACACAATTAGTAAGTGACAGAACCAGGATAATCCAACCTGATCCAGACTCTGCCTGTGTAACTGCAATGCAACATGGCATAGTCAAGACAAACTCCCAAACAACACTCTCAGAGAGAAGGGAAAGGGCCTTAGAAAGGGTGATATTTGGGGCCCCAGGTAGACAGCTGCCTGAAGTGGGGTGAAAAGGTGAGGATGCTTCTGTGTGCTGCTGATGTATGGCCCGCATGGGCGATCCGGAGCCGAGAAGGGGGCTGGGTAACCAGCAAGCAGGCCTGATGCACAGCAAGCCCTGGGTCTTTGCTCGCCACTCTCCCCTTCTGTCTTCATGCAGCTCCTTTCAGACTGGCACTCCGCACCTCCGGAGGATACGGGTATTATAGCTCTAGGCTCAAATTGTTACAGCCCATTACCACAGACAGATCGTGTGACCAGCCCTGCCAAGTTGTGTGTCTATCTCTGTGGCTTGGGGAGTGGGATCTGTGACCAAGAGAAGTAGAAAGGGGTTCAAGGAGGACAAAAACACTAGACACAATGTACCAGTCTCTCTTAGCACTGAGATTCTTGTATCTTAGTCTGATGAATGAGAAGGAAATCTTCTACTCCCAAAGCCACAGGTAGAGCAAATCAGACTTGCAGAATTATAGAACTAGAAGATGACTTACACATCACTTGATTGAGCCTACACTTTCTACTTTTACTTCTCTTGACCCATAGGTGCTCAACCAGTTGGTAGTAAAATTGGGACTCCAGGGACTTTGACCCAGCAAGGGCTCTGTCTAGAACACTGTAAAATAGGGAAAGCCGGGATGGCTTAGCAGGTTAAGCGCTCGCTTTGAAGCCCTGAGGACTGAGGATCAAATCCCATCTCCAGCCTAGGTGGACCCACATGCTGAACTGGGGTGTGCTTCCCAAATGCGGTGAGGCCCCCAGTTCAGTTCAAAAAAAGAGAACACTGTAAAATATAACCTTACTGCTCTAAATAAGCAAAATCAAAATTAAATATAGCTACAGGGTATGAGATACTATCTGAAGAAGGCTCGGTTATGACCCTCCACAGAAATAGGTATGAAAAGCCCTAGACAATTAATGCATGAAGCTCTTATCCCTTCATGACAGACTGGTTTGATCACTTGTTTTCTCTCTTTACAAACTCTGACTGCAGAACTCTTGCTCAGATAGAAGCCTGTGCACACAACTTCCACCTGGTTTCCTGCTGTTCTGCCGCTGGTAGTTTATTTGACAATTCTGGGGTGTTATAGGAGCCATCCTCAGGAGCATTGAGCATTTTAGAGTAAGTAAATCTCTGAATTATCTGTGTGTTTTCTCTTCTTCCCTTGATGAGTCTAGCCAGAGGTTTGTCAATTTTATTAATTTTTTTTCAAAGAACCAGTTTGTTATTGCTTTTACTTTTCTATTGCTTTTTCTGTTCTCTATTTCATATAGTTTTGCTCTAATTTTTATTATTCCCTTCCTTTGCTGACTTTGGGTATTTCTTGTTGTTTTTTCTAGTTCTTTAGATAGCATGGCTTGAAAAAGAGTGTTGCCACTTCTACTGAAGACATTTTAGGATGGAACAGGCTTCTGTGATGGAGGCTTTGTTGTGCTGAGCTGAACAGGAAAAGTATGAATTTGCCATGTGGGCAGAGGTGGGAGGCAGCTTTGCTGAATAGGGAGGCACATGTTGGAATAGGGGCCTATGATACAGCCTCACATGGGGGTTTGGGTGACCACAACCAATTTGTGTGACTAGACTGGGGAGAAATGGGGAGCCAAGAATAGTGTTACATACAGAAGGAGGGGAGCAACTCAGAGAGCCTCTTTGAGCCATAGTGAAGACTTCAGTCTTTATCCTCAGGGAAGAGGGGGAAGAGGAGCAAACATGCATGAAACTTTCGTGTTCCAGCTACCATTCTAGATAGTTCACATAAATAATCTCATTTTTATTCTCACAAAATACAGTGAGGTAGCTATTGTTAATCCCATTTTGTGATGAAAACACATATCAGGACTCAAACCCAGACATGTTCAGTGCCCCAGCTCTGGTTCTCTCCACACTGCTGCCCCTTGCAGGGCTCCACCCAGAGAAACCCTTCCTCCCTTGTCCTGATCACCAGTGGGAAAGGTTAGAGGATGCCATGATTTCTCAGAGTTGGACAGAGACTCCAACAGTTGTAGGGAAGAATGTTAAACCCTGGGTGATGTGGGGAGGGCATCTCAAGGCAAAGGAGTGTTGGAAGGTCACCCTGTCAGTCAGGCTGCAAGGGCAGCAGGCCCCTCCGGGCACTGGAGTATTCCCACGTGGTTGGCTGGGAGCCAGGGAGAGCCTGGTTCCCTGGGGAAGAAGGGAGTGCCTTTGTGGCAGACTGTTTGCCTGCTCTGTTCCAGTCATCCTGGCCGAGGTCCACCTGGAGCCCATGGCAGGGGTAACAGCTCCACTGCTTCTTAAGCCTGAGGTCACAAAGTGAGAGGAATTCCAGAGATTCCTGCTTAGGAGTCACCCCTGGCTCATCTCATCCCGGTTTCTAGTTTACTTAGTTGCTTAGTTGCTGAACATTTTGGTTCTTGGATTCCACCCTCTGAAAGTTAAAGTAATTCTCAAGAACAGGCCTCTTTTCCCTCTATCATGCATGCCAAGAATTTAGCAGATGGTCAATAATACTTGTTGAATTAAGTAATTAATATTGAACTACATCATTTATATAAATGCTTTTGATCTAGTTCTTCAAGTTTACTCCACACCAACACTTTCCGAAGCCATTTTACAAAAGTTTGTCCTTTACAGAAGCCTGGCTCATTGCTACACCAAGTGTGGCCTTGGATCAGCAGCATAGACATCAACTGGGAGAATCTCAGACTCTTCCCCAGACCTACTAAATCAGAATCTTTTAAAAATAAGATTCCCAGGTGATTCATATGCACACTTGACTTTGAGAAACACCAGAGACATGATTTTGTAACTATACCCAAAACTGGTCACTAACCCCAAATTTATTTCTTAAATAACCTGTAAAACAATATTCTTTTTATATTCTGAGTCCAGAAAACACTATTAATACCCTCCTCATACGAATTTCTCCCTGCTCCCAATTCTTTCTCTTGCATGTATCTGCCCCATCCATGTTTCTAGTGGCAATGGTAGTTGGCTAGTAGGATTCCAGTGACAATAGTAGTTGGCTAAGTAACAAGGAAGCCAGAGTAGAAAAAATTTTAAATAGCACATTTGAGGGCCACAGCCAAATACCTCACTTCTGAAATTCCTATTTTATATAGGCTACATTTATCCTCTGTCCTATTTCTTCACTCCTTTGCCAAGCCTTTAGAAGTTTAGAGTGAAGGTAAGGTGACTTTTCCAAGGTCATACAGCTAGTAAAGTGGCAAGGGATGGGGCAAGGAGAAGAGGACTCCCTAGTTGCACCACTGTTCCTGGAAAGATGGCAGAAACCCTACAGTCTTTGGTCCTCAGATCAGTCAACACTCTCCTTTGCATGATAAGCTGTGGCAGGTGCTTTCTTCATGGACTCTGCTTGGGGTAGAGCAAAGAATGCCAGCTTCAGAGTCAACATACTTGTTTGAATCTTAGTTCCATAATTTGCCAGCAGTGTGGCCTTTGGTGAGATACATGCTCTCTGAGCCTGTTCGTCATTTGTAAAACAGGGACAATGTTCACTTTGTGGGCTGGCTGTGAGGCTTAGAGAAAGAATACCCACTGTACCTGCACAGAACCTGACACATAGTGGATGCTCCCAAAGTAGTTGTTACTGTTTCTCAGAGAGTCATTCCCAATTATCTTCCAAATTCCTTCTTCATATTGTCGTCATACTAAAAATCACCCATTGGCTCCTCACTTCCTATGGGATGATGTGCCTTCTCCCTCTAGTCTGGTCCCTAGCTCACCTTGTAGCCTCTATCTTACTTCCCCTTTAAAGGAAGGTATGCTAAGAAATCTGACTTTTTTCTATTTCTAACTTACATAAGTATTATTTCTTCTACAGATACATCCAATAATTTGTTAAGAGTACTGCTTAAATATTGGAATTAAGACACTTAATCAATGCCTTCCCTTATGCCTAGTAAGAGTTCTTGGTGTTTTTACTTTTTAACAAAGAGTATTTGCTATTTCAAAATCTATTTTTCTGTTAAAATAACCTTGTAACCATGGCTATTAGTATATTTAATATTTAACCTTAATCCCATTTAGACAACTTTCTAGACAGAGGCGGCCTCTCCCTCCTACTAATAAATTCTCTCACTATTTTGCAACATAGATGACTTCACTCTGTTCATTGTTCATGAGTTGTTCATTCCATTACAGAATTTTAAACTGACAAACTTTTGAGTGTATAGTTCTCATTAATTTTTCATCTTACAGGTAAGTTTTAGACTTTTTTTTGTATGATAAGATTATTGTTTATTTTCTTTGTGTACTTTAAAAAATTGATTTTTAAATTTATTGGGGGTGACATTGGTTAGTAAAAATTACACAGTGGGAAAGCTGAGATGGCTCAGCGGGTTAAGCGCTCGCTTTGAAGCCCCGGGGACTGACGATCGAATCCCGGCTCCGGCCCATGCAGACCCACATGCTGAACTGGGGAGTGCCCCCAGTTCAGTTCTTGCCAGGACCTATGTGGGAGGCTCCTGACCCAGTTCCTGCCCTGCGCAGCCCTGTGCCCACCTGTGGAGTGAAACTATATGGAAAACTAATGTCAACTATGGAGACTGCTCTGGGCCCTCCCCCTTCTCTCTGTCTCTCTCTGTCTCTGTTTCTGTCTGTCAAAAATCAATAAAATAAATCTTTAAAAAAAAAAAAATTACACAGGTTCCAGATGTACAATTCTACAGCACATTGTCTATGTATTGTGTCATGAAATCACCACCCAGAATCAGTTCTCTTTCCATCACCATATATTTGATGCCCCCTTCCTACTCCCCCACTCTCCTCCCCACTTACCCTCAGGTAATCACTAAACTATTGATTGTGTCCATGAGTCTTTGTGTCTTTGTTACTTTCAGTTTTATATGCCACATATAAGTGAAGTCATATGGTTCTTGATTTTTTCAGTCTGACTTAACTTCACTTAATATGATGATCTCAAGGTCCCTCCATGATGTCCAAATGACAGTATTTCATCTTTTTTTTTTATTGCTGAGTAGTATTCTATTGTGTAAATGTACCACAACTACTTTATCCAGTCATTTATCAAAGACACTTTGGTTCTTTCCATGACTTGGCCACCGTGAACAGTACTGCGATAAACATTGGAGTACATATATCTTTGAGGAGTAAGGTTTTCAAGGTTTTTGGGTAGATACCCAGAACAGGGATTGCTGGGTCATATGGTAATTCCATTCTTAATTTTTTTTTTAATTTATTTTGTTGTTTTGACACAGAGAGAGACAGAGTCAGAGAGAGAGAAGGAGAGGGCCCAGAACAGTCTCCGTAGCTTTACGTCATCAGTCTTTGACATAGTTTCTTTCTGTACAGGTGGGTTGGGGGCTGCACAGGGCGGGAACCAGGACAGGGGCTTCCTGCATGGAAAGCACCACCAGGCAGGAACCAAACTGGGGGTCTCTCATATGGGAAGCACCCCTCAGTTCAGCATATGGGTCCGCACGGGCTGGGGCTGGGATTTGATCTTCAGAACTCAGGGCTGCAAGACAAGCGCTTAACCTGCTGAGCCATCTCAGCTTCCCCATTCTTAACTTTTTGAGGAACCTCCATACTGCTTTAACAGCGGTTGTACCAATTTACATTCCCACCAGCAGGTTACAAGGGTTCCTTTCTCTCCACAGCCTCTCCAGCACTTGTTATTCCTTGTCTTGTTGATTATAGTCATTCTCATTGTGGTCTTAATTTGCATGTCCCTAACTGCTAATAATGGTGAGCATTTTTTCCATATATCTGTTGGCCATTTGTATGTCTTCATGGAAGAAGTGTCTGTTCAGGTCTTCGACCCATTTTTCAATTGGATTGTTAGTTTTTTGTTGCTGTTGAGTTGTATGAGTTTTTTATATATTTTAGATATTAGCCCCTTATCGAAGGTGTTGCTCATAAATATTTTCTCCCATTCAGTTGGTTGCTTCTTTGCTTTGTTGATGGTTTCCTTTGCTGTGCAGAAGCTTTTGAGTTTGATATAGTCCCATTCATTTATTTTTGCTTTAATTTCCTTTGCCTTTGAGGTCAAGTTTTTAAAGTCTTCTCTGAATCCAAGGTCTATAAGATTAGTACCAATGCTTTCTTTTATGCAGTTTATTGTTTCAGGTCTTATGTGGAGGTCTTTGATCCATTTTGAGTTAATCTTGGTACATGATGACAGTTTTCAATTCAGATTCATTCTTTTGCATGTGGTTTTCCAATTTTCTCAGCACCATTTACTGAAGAGGCATTCTTTTCTGCATTGTATATTTTTTGCTTCTTTGTCAAAAATTATCTGCCCATATATTTGTGAGTTTATTTTTTGTGTTTTCAATTCTGTTGCATTGGTCTGTATGTCTACTTTTCTGCCAATATCAAGTTATTTTGATTACTGATGCTTGTATAAACTGAAGTCAGGGAGCATGATGCCTCCAGCCTTATTTTATTTTATTCCATTTCATTTCATAGGATTGTTTGGGTGGTTTGGGACTTTTTGTGGTTCCATATGAACCTAATAATTTTTAAAATTAATTTTTCGAAAGAATGTCTGTGGAAGTTAGATGGGAACTGCATTAAATCTGTATATTGCTTTGTGTAATATGGCCATTTTAACCACCGTATGTTGATTCTTCCAATCCATGAACACAGAATATCTTTCTATTTCTCTGTATCTTCTTCAATTTCTTTTAATAGTGTCTTGTAGTTTTCCATGCATAACTCCTTCACGTTCTTGTTAAGTTTATTCCTAGGTATTTTATTCTTTTTGTTGTGATAGCAAAACATATTGGTTTTCTAGATTCTTTTTCTGAAGTTTCATTGTTTGTGTATAAAAATACTATGGATTTTTGAACATTGATTTTGTACCCTGCAACTTTACTGTATTTTTTATTATTTCTTTCTTTTTTTTTTTAAGATTTATTTTTATTGTTTTTGACACAGAGAGAGAGATACAGAGACAGAGACAGAGAGAAGGGGGAGGGCCCAGAACAGTCTCCATAGTTGCACATCATTGGTTTTTCCACATAGTTTCATTCCACAAGTGGGCGGGGCTGCACAAGGCAGGAACTGGGCCGGGGTCTCACCCTGGTGAGAACTAAACTGGGGGCACCCCCCAGTTCAGCACATGGGTCCACACG